>ML179526.1:0-32564 GCA_004369135.1 Dendrothele bispora CBS 962.96
GTAAATTACGAAAGCTTATTTCTACATACCATATATAGTAGGAGGACTGTAGATCTCCTAGATAAAATAGTTTCTTTATTTTTCATTTTACTCTGCACATATAAAAGGACAGTAGATACAACTAGGTACTCCAGTGACTGTAGTACGGTTCTTGCTCACACTTAGGACAGCTGATTCAGGAGGAGATCTCCAGTATCATAAAGGCATACCTTTGTTGTTTAAAAGTTTGTTTAAGCAGAAAGTCAGCTCCAGAAGAGTACGAGATTTGTAGATACACATTTCTCCGCTCAATAGTATAAATTTCATTGGTGATAACTTTGTGCCTTTTCAGAAGTTAAATTGGTTAACTCTGAACTGTCGGTTGAATCAGTGGTTTCGCCTTGAAAGCAATTCGCACTGGTCAGCAAGTAATATAGTCTTTTCGCCTCGAAAGCCATTAGATTATATTGCGGGGAGATACTTTATTAAGTGTTTTCTTCATTGGTTATATATTTGTTTCGCCTCGAAAGCCATTCAGATATATTTCAAGTAGTACAAGCCCCCTGTTTCGCCTCGAAAGCCATTCAGACTTGTATTGCGGGGTTATCATCTTCGATACCTTTACTTCCACAACCGAATCAATCACATTTACATTCACTTCATCAGGAAAAAGCCTATGGGCCATGGTTAGACAGAGATAGCCATGAAGTATCCCTGGCTACCAATATAGGCCCTGGCAGTCCTAGACAGCCAAAGAGAGCCAGGGCATTCTCGAGATGCCCTTAGGGTCTCCCAGGGGTGCCCCAGGGTTGCCCCAGGGTGCCCCAGGACAGTCCCAGGGCTTTGCTTGGACCTGGATATAGACAGAAACTGATACTGATACTGATATTGATATAACTACACAAGAAAATATTAAAACACCCAGTAAATTAAGTATACCAAGACTATACAACAAAGCTTCAAAGGAAACCACTTGACGAGCAAGGGTAAGCCCAAAAAGGAAACTGGAATGTAACTACATCCCAGTTTCCTTTTTGGGACCTCTACCTCTTACCCCTGGCTTTCCTGTTCATTGTTTCTTTCTCTTTTCTTCTAGGAAGAATTGTGAATGAGAGAAGAACAACAAGACAGTCTAAAGAAGAAACTAGGACGTAGATAGAGTCTCCACTTCCTTTTTAGCTATAAGTCATGTGATGTTCAAAAGTCACATGATGTTCAAAACTTCGTCAATTCCCCACTTCTTTCTTCTTTCTTCTTCTTAACACTCATCATCCCTTCTAAGTCCACTCTCACCTTCCATTCCCTAAGGGTCTATATTTTCTTTGAGAAGCTTCATGGAGTCGTTCATGGTCTCTACATGGTCTCTACATGTCACCTCTGTCATTGCTTCATTCAAATCATTCAGTCATCATGGCTGGGGTGTGTTCTTATCTCCTGCTGTCTCTCTCCTGCTGACTTCATCCTCTTTTGCTCACTGTTGAGTATCCTGGTTCTTCTTCACTGTTGGGTCATCTTAATTACTGGTTCTGGGTCACTGGGTATGTGTTTTTCCCTTCGTGTTTTGCTCCTGCTAACCTTATGCTCATTTCCTTGTACCAGCTCTACTTCGTTGTCTTTTTTTCTTCTCCTCATTATTCCCATGTTTTCCTTATCTCTTTCCCTTATCCTCCTTGTTGATGCCTGTACTATCAGTATTTATACTGTCTGTGGTCAGATACCTTATGTACATTGTATT
Organism: Dendrothele bispora CBS 962.96; assembly: GCA_004369135.1. Classification (NCBI taxonomy): domain Eukaryota; kingdom Fungi; phylum Basidiomycota; class Agaricomycetes; order Agaricales; genus Dendrothele; species Dendrothele bispora. The sequence goes on from ML179526.1 coordinate 1,715, forward strand.
AGCTTGTCATAATATATCTTGAATTGATTAACTTTATTATACGAAAGAGTGACTGGAAAAGGAAAATCTACCATCTAATAGCATAAATCAGAGCAGACTATCAGAACTGTCCCAGGACTACCCCAGGGCTGCCCCAGGGTTGTCCCAGGCAACCCTGGGCCTACTTTGGGTGCCAGGGAATTTTGGACCCAAGGCGAGTGTGCCATGGCACCTTTGTGGAGCCATGGTACCACAAGGGTGCCAGGGTAGGCCCAGATGGTCTCCAGGCCTAAAAGACTTTTTCCTGATGTTGAGTGTATAGACTTCACATTTACTTTTGTGTATTTGTCTAGACTTAGATATCTGTTGATATATTGAGTCGTGACTAGAATATTCAACTCCAGACTTGATTAAAACTTTGCTTCACTGTTGTTTTGTGTGTTTGCTGCAAAAGGATTCTGTCTCCAAACCCCAGACTCGCTTGCATACACTACATATTGAGGATTAGTTTAGTATTCATTGGTGTATTGGCTTTGAGATTGCTTTATTTTAGAGTGATCTTATTGTTGGTATATTGATATCTATACTCAGCCACACAGCCCATTTCTATATCAGTTGTAGTGCTCTGCACTTTACCGTGAAAGAAAAGCTACAACGATAACCAGCTTAGAAGGAACGAGATATAAGTTACATTTGATAAATCATACTCCGTGCATTTTTCGGTAGCCACCTACAGCAACACGTGTAAGAAGACATGACCAGGAAGAGTCATGATCAAAGGCTTCAAAGGAATTTTACGACAAAGACACCCAACATCTCTTTCTCTTGACACCACTTGCCTTTGAGTTTTGCGACATTATAGATACCTGAAGACTCCTGGTTTCCACAAAAACTTCTCATTCTCAACTTCATGTCTTCCTCAAAGTTGTCTCAAAAGTCCAAGAGTGCCTCCAACGACTCCAGTTCTTCAAAGAAGAACAAGAAGAAGGACCCAAACTGTGTACCTCGAATGGCAATACCTGCAGAGCTGAAGGCAACGAAGGTGAGAATCTGTCCGTCTTGAGAAATGTCAATGACTTACATACATTTTACTCCTGAAGTGTGCCTTCAAAGTCCACATTTGTGTAACATGGGGTCTTGCTGACGAGCCATTTTTACGGTTCTAGGCTCGAAATCCGATATTAATTATGTTAATAACATAGTTTTGAGCCTGGATACTGAGGGAAACTGGGGGTTATAGTGGTTTCCAAGCTGTTAACCAAAAACTAGAGCTATATGGACTGGAGCTTAGTATATTTACTAAGTAGTGAAAGGCCTATAGAGGTGCACAGATAAAATCTGACCTTACCCAAGTAGTACTTATTCAACCAGGGAATTGTGGCTGCGGTAGGATTAACAAGTCTATCAAGCTACTGTGTCCTATGTTGACGGGTATGCATCTGTTCAATAAATATGTTGCACAAAGCCTATTAAGTCCTATGTTGGCGGGTATGCATCTGTTCAATAAATATGTTGCACAAAGCCTATTAAGATACAGTCAGATCTTACTAGCTATAGGATAACTCTAGTTATATCCATGGGAAGGAGGAAAAATTGAACGTCGGGCTTGTCGGCTACAAGGTCCAATATCGGACTTAGCAAGAAAGAGCTTATAGGCTTAAATCGGACATAACAGATTGACGGATAGCTATTGCCATCTGACCGGACCGACGTCTAGGTCTAATTGGTAATTAAAGGCATTCACGGGAAATGCTGACAGCGGATACAGTAAAATCCGACAGGAACAGGAGCAGTAATTTTGCTTCCGTGGCTGATAAACACTGGACACGTTGGAGGAAAAGATAGACACGTAGAAAACGGATGCGTGGAGGCATCAACTAGCCAATCATAAGAGCTGATTTTGAAGTGATCCGATGGAGTCATACCGGATGCACGGAAAAATGGTGCTTTATCATGGGTGGAGTCATACAATAGTAGTGGATAGCCAGGGCCGGTTCAACACCGACACGTAGCAAAATCCGATCCAAAAAGGTTGATTCAACTTAACCTAATATTTTACATACGAATATGGACTTGAACGCACATATGTTAAAATCGGACTTTAGTTTTATTTTTGTTTAGCCTCCCAAATTACCATATAAAGTAAAAGAAAAATGTATATCTCTCGATCTCTCTACTGTCTACTGTTTCTGTATTTTTCTTGTGACTATCTCCCTCCTCGTAGTATAAAAGGCCTGTATGTATATACCCCAGAAATTCAGATTACTCGCCAGATAGCACGATTTAAGTGTGACAGCGCTCGGGGACACTGTGGTCTACAGTTGATAGCAGTATAAACGTCCACGGTATTGCAAAGTCAGATTTAATCTCCGCCTTGTGTATTAGTCTCAGTGTTGTGATTGCACTTAATAAAGTTTCATTTTCTTATACTTTTGCCTAGTTCTTGTCTACTGTGACTTGACTAGTAAGGGTGAAAAGTACAGTTTCCGAATCAGCAGAGCGTTGCTGGTGGCTGGGCTTTTCAAAATTAGAGTTTCTTGGCGGTCGGCTTAGTGACAGCACTTTGCAGTTGAGATCTCTGAGTCTACCGAGACTATAATTTCCACATAGCTCGTAGTGCTAGTGCCCGTGTGCATAGTATTGCAATTTTCCGTTTATCCTACTTCCCCGAGTGTTGTAGAGTTAGACACAAATAAAATTTGTTTGATAAACCAAGCATTGCGTTCTTGAGAACCTATTTTGATCAGTGTCGGATTTTATTTAAAATCAGACTTTGTGATTAGTTGAAGAATCAATCCGTTTCGAAGGAGTCAGAGTTTATTTCGATATACTCTACCTTGTCAATATACTCTAAAGTTATTTAATAAAGGATCCTATCTCCGAACCCCCCGAACTAACTTACGTTGGTTTAACTTGCTTGACATAACTAGCCTTTGTGTTGTTTGTGTTGTGTGGTTGTGTGTGTGTTTTTGCGCTCATAGCAGCTAGTGTCTTCATAGTGAGTTTCCCCTGCTTTTTACCGCTCCGCACACAGAGCCTCATTCCACTTGCAATCGCAGTCCTTCACAACTTCATAATCTTTCACGATCCTCCAGAGACACCAGCACAACTACCTACTGTGCGCGAGCTATTGGCTCCTGATGCTAATGGTGACTCATTACCTACGTCAGGTATCTCAGAGTCTGAGGCCACTCAGGCATCTATTCTCAGGGACCAAATAGCAGATGCAATGTGGACGGATTATCTGGCCGAGCTTGACCGCCGTGGAATTGTTCACTCCGTCTCACTTCCAAATATGTAGATACCTTAACACAATAGTCATAGAATCTTAGAGTGGTCCACGAGTTAACTTGCGAGTTACTTGCGCAAGTATTCTGCAAGTATTGGCTTTCTGAAGTTGGTACTCTCACTCTTCAAATACTTGCAAGTAGTGAAAAACTTGCGAGTTTTTGTTAGTTTTTGCAAGTACTTGCAAGTTTTAGATTTAGATTCCAAATTTAATACTCTCACTTGCAAGTGCGAGTTTCCCACAAGTTTCCCACAAGTTTCCCATGGGTACACTTGCGGGTACCCGCAAGTATTTTAAACTCATGGACCACTCTATCATAGATTAAATGCTACGTCTATGCTGTATGTAACGAATGCAAGATGACGAGTTGGACCACATTAAACGAATTGTACAAATAATGAAAAGAAGTGAAATAAAGGGAGTTACACCTGCTCCATTTCTTCCATCAACCAGAAGTGTCGGGCCTCTTTCTCCTCTTCATTTGCCGAATCAAAGCTCAAGTACTCACGTGCAATCTCTCCACTCCCTCGGAAAACCTTACGAGCCTTTGAAAGGGAATAGGGCGACAACCCTTCCTCGGCACGTACCACCTTAAAGGCTTGTTCCTTCTTGACTGGGGAATCTGTTGGCTGAGCAGCCATAAAAGCACCAGACTTGAGGCCATCGGTCAGTAATCCAAGAGAGGTAGACATGTTATCGAGTGCCTGTGCACCAGCAGACATACGAACACGCTTGGGTGCAGGTGTTGTTTTGTTTGAAGCTGGGGCACGACGTTTCTAATTCGAGAATATATGTAAGCACAAACACAACACAGGTACCATAAGAGATTATCAATACCTTCACAGGAGAATCCTCATCCGAATCTGAGTCAGAGTTGTCCTCAGAGCCAGAAGAGCTGTCAGACTCGGGCTCCCATGCACGCTTGGCTGAGTTCTCGGAAGACATAGCCAAGGCACCTGTAGCCGTACTGTGGCCAATAAGCTCAGCAATGTCATCGTAATGGAGGAACGGCTTGGTGCGAAAAGGCCTCACCCTCTTATGACCCTTCAACAAAGAAATGAGACATGATTGTCGAGCAGGAATCTGGGTGCAAAAACTTACAGCACAATACGCATCCCAAACCTCTTTTGTTGCGGTGACCATGTGTCGTGCAGGATCCCATCCAAATCCTGAGAGCGTACGGAGTTTTGCAACAGTTTTGAAGTCCTTCTTGAACTAGACACATAATGACTCGGAGTCAACAGTAAAAAATGTATAAAAGTTAAAACACACTCACGCGCGTCCATCTTGACTTGACCTGAGTCTTTGTCAAGGTGTACCCCTTCGAGCGAAGGTGAGTAGCAGCAGACTCATACACCTTGTTTTTGAAATTATTTTCCAACATCAGCCCGTTGACCTTCGCTTGAACAAGATGCTCGATAAGAAGAGCTTCAGCTTCAGTTGTCCAATTTGCAATGGTAGTGGCTGTGGAAGCAGGAGCGGATGCAGGGGGAGGGGTAGGAGCTGCAGCAGGTGTGGAAAGAGGAGGGGATTCGGAGAGAAGAGGGGATTCAGATGGAGGAGTGACGAGAAAAGAGTTGGTCAAGGATGCGGCTCTGGTTTTGGAATTCTTGAGCTGAAAGAAGATAGGGGTCAGCTGCTTTTTCTGTCGGCAATGAAGCCAATACTCACTGCTTGAAAGCGGACTTTCAGCTGCTCATTTGTGTAAGCAGGGTGTCCCTGGGCCTGCAGCTCAACACCCAACTTGGTCCAAATCGAGGCAGCAAAAATATTTCGGCTGCCATTGCGCTCTTTCTTGACTTTTTCGAGATAATTCACAATGATTTCATCTGCGCTCTGGATTCCGAAGGGCTCTGGGTCCACAGGAGCAGAGGCAACTACAGGAGCGGGAGTCGTGTCGTCCACTGACTCAGACATGAAAAGGAAGGGAAAGGAAGGTGTTACGAGTCGTATTTTTCGAGATTCCCACTATGCTGTGTTTGTTTTATTTACCTTTTCACAGCTCTTTCACAGCCTTTCTATATATATACAAATTCCTACACCTTTCTACTGACACTGGGTACAAAAACCGGTAGAACTTTTGGAATTACAGTATAACTTACAGAGGAATTCATGAATTGCCTACACGACTGTAATTCAAGTGGAAACACACACACAACTTCACAGAGAGATTTCACACATATATAGAAATTCTAACTCATAAAGTCACCCTGTAATCTCATTGGAATCAAACACAAGTTAAAAGCCAATAATGCACCACAATTTCACAAGTCAAATATCAAGCAAATACAGTGATCTTGCACCCAGGTGTCAAGCACTATAACAATCAGACACAATAGACACACAAAATGTAATCAGTAAAACAATTTATTGTTACAACTCACTCTAGATGACTCACTTATCTCAGACAATTATACTCCAGATGAGTGAAACTTTGGATATAAGAAGCTTTCGGCCTTTCGTCGGCAACAATCCTCTAGTGAGGTCACTACCGGTGTACTCGACGTACTTTGCTTGGGGCCAGTAGGGCCTCAAACCTACAGTATTTATACTACTTGTGGCTAAAACTGTACAGTACTAGATTTTTGTTAAATGTCCGACAAAAGGTACCTAAAATATTCATATAAAAATAAAGAAATCGGTAAGGTCTACTACAAAAGTCAAGTCCTTCCATTTGGGTATACAAAATATTATATATCTGCGTCTGGATCTATAGACCGGTAGTCGCATCTATAGAAGTACGGTAGTCATATGATTTTGTCACTATGACTCAGACAACTCCACTTGGGTATAGGGTTTAGAGAGACGGCAGTACCTTTGTACTCCACGAGTACAGCACCGGTAGGTCATTGGGTATAGGGTTTCTACACCTTTTGTTGACACTATTCTCAGCCTGTAGTTCGTCTGCCGGTCATCTATTTGAGATAGTACTGATGGTAGCTTCCCTCTAGCATAGTTCGAGAGGTCAACTCGTCAGGATTCTATCGATATATAGTTTGTACCACTTTCGTTCAGTTATAGTATACGAAAAACACAACAGCCTGCTGCCAGTCATCACAATACTAACAGCATTCATCAATTCAACAGTAACCAACCGGTAGATAGTTGAAAAGTCAACAATCTAGACATCCGTTAATTATCGCGTGAAGTTTCTACTCCATTTATTATAGATCACCGATAGTTTCGGTAGCCAACTTGTACAGACGTGAATAGGGGCTTCGACACGTTCGAAACTGTCCCTTGAGTTGTACCAATAGTGCTAGAGTGTAGTGACGGTAGTACCAAGTCTTGTTTGACCGGTAGTACATAGGTTTGGGTGGAATATCACTACCGGCACTCAAATACATCAGTTATAATAGCCAGAATAAGCTGATTCTCTATTCATGAACATTTATCCTTATTATCTGAACGCGTTCTCTAGTTATTAGCACTTTAACTAGCAGTTCGGGCTCACTCTAGTCCTTTATTCACCATTTTCTACCGCAAATTTCACTTTTACGCTACAAAATAAGCCTTATTTGGGCGTTTTTGTAGGGCGTATCACCGCGCTCTGGATTCCGAAGGGCTCTGGGTCCACAGGAGCAGAGGCAACTACAGGAGCGGGAGTCGTGTCGTCCACTGACTCAGACATGGAAAGGAAGGGAGGGAAAGGAAGAAATGCGAAGGGAGATCACCTTGATAATATACATCAAATCGATAATGAGCTTGATCATAGTTTGATTGCGGAAAAGCATCCGAACACTCCAGGTCCCATCAAATCAATAATTAGCTTGATTGCGAAAGCATAGAACAGCATCCAAACACTCCAGGTTTTCCAAAGTTTTCAGAAATTTACTAGCTTAACTACAGTCGCTAGCTAAGCTAAAATTAGGCCCAATAAGGAAATGTATCACGGTTTTCGGAAACATACCTAAAGAATCCAACCAAGCCGGCACTAATAGTCCAATCTTGACAATCCAGCTCTTGCCGCTTTATGACTAGAAATTGTTATACATAAGAACTTCGAGTAGTGTAGCTGTAGTTAGTCACGTGACATATTATGTAAGGTTCGAATTAGCTACGCGAACGCGCTCCGTTACACCTCAGTGCTGTTATCCCATCACTGAGGTGTAAGTCCTTACTTTTTCCTTCCCCTCTCGTTATACTGATATATATTTTAGTTACTACCTTTATACAGGTATATACTAATATATTACAGTGCTGTTATCCCATCACTGAGGTTTACTACCTTTATACAGGTCCTAGTCTCCCTTCTTATCTCTCTCACCTTTGCCCTACATCAAGAGGTTATGGGCCCCGATACCAACGTCCACTCGTCTTCTACCCTCAAGCTGGTCAACCGCTTGCCTAATCTACTAGTAAAGTTTTCCACGAGTCGACCTGGGCAAGTACTTGGACCTGTCACACAAGTACTTGTTGTTAAAATCATTTGACTTGGTACTTGGACATGACCTGTGGGAAACAAGTACTTGTTCACAAGTACCTGCAAGTAAATTTTGGACTCACAAGTAATATATAGCTAAATACTGGTTTCTCAACATAAAACAATAGATTTAACTCAAACATTATTTTGATAATTACCATAATTCATACCTGTGACTTGTACACGACCTGTGGGAAACAAGTACCTGAACTTGTGGGTAAATTACTTGCAAGTATTTTGCCGAATCTACTCACAAGTACTTGAGTACGACCCCGACTTGTGGAAAACTTTATCTACTAGAGAATGGAGCTAACTGGTCCGACTACAAGGCTCGTGTCATCAACCATGCAAGCTCCAAGGGACTACGAAGACACTTGGCTGGTACCGCTAGAAAACCAGGGGATGAGATTGAGATGAAGGATGGAGTGTGGTACAAGAAGATACCTGGAGATACCGATGGTCTAATTGGGTCTACGTTGTTTCCGATGACAGATACCGATGGAGATGCTCTCGATGAGAAGTGGGAGGAGTACCATAAGCAGGAAGCTCTGACTCGTGAGTTCATCTACGAGACCATCCCCAAATCCATCTTTGTCAAGGTCCGGGACCTTCCTACCGCTGCTGCCGTCTGGAGCCAAATTGTCAGTACTTTCGAAAACCGTGGTACACTCATTGCTTCCGACGTCCTTACCCGTCTCCAAAACATTCGTTTCACCGAGGGACAGGACCTTCGCGCTCACCTCACTACCATGAAGGAGTTACAGGAGAGTCTAGCTCAGCTAGGACATCCCGTTGACGACCTCATTTTTGTCACCAACATCATTCGATCCCTCTCAGATGCCCCATCCTATAAACCTGTCCTCACCTCACTCGATGCTGCTTCTCGTATTGCGAATAAGCCCATCAAGCTCGACGTTCTTATCTCCAGCCTCGAAAACGAATACGACCAATCGATCCTGAAGGCTGACGAGAAGAAGGCTCAAGAAGCGTTAGTCGCTGCATATAACCGTTCGCGAAACGACAACAGTGGAGGGAAGAGGAGTGGTAGCGGGAATGGAGGTGGTAAAGGGAAGAGTGATGGTAATAAGGGCAGTGGAAACCCTAATCATGGGAAGACCTGCCGGAACTGTGGAAAGAAGAATCATATTGAGAAAGACTGTTATGCTGAAGGGGGAGGAGCTGCGAATCGAGCACCAGAGTGGTTCAAGGCTTTGCCGAAGGAGAAGCAGAAGGTGGTCAAGGGTGCGAATGTGGCATCGGAGGAGAAACCCAATCCAGGTGTCGCTTTACTCTTTGCTAACGTCAACGAACTACCCGGTCACCATATCACTTCCGATTTCCGATGCGAGCACGAGGCAAACTCTGCCGTTCGAGCTGGCTACGATAAAATCATCGACTGTGGTGCTACTAGTCACTTCACTCCCGATCGCAACTCTCTCACCAACTACGTCGAGATCTCACCTGAACCGATTACAGCAGCTGATGGTGGTTCCTTCAGTGCTATTGGTAAGGGAGACATGGAGACTTACTTCCCTATGGGGCCAGGTCAGGAACTGACCAAGGTCACCCTCACCAACGTCTACTTTTGTCCAGAAATGGTCTACACCCTAATCTCCGTTAGCAGCCTTGATAAAATCGGCTGTAAACTCATCATCCATAACGGCACTTGCGTCATCCACTCACCCAACGATCAAGTTGTTGGCCGTATCCCTCGTATTCGCAACCTCTATCGCATCCCTCATCATTCCCCTCACCATGCTCATTTGGCTTCCGATATCGTTCTCACCTGGATCGAAGCTCACCGGGCTACTGGTCATGTTAACTATGACGACCTTGAGTACATGGTCAAGCATGGTCTCATCACCGGTATTCAGATCGATCCAAACTCGAAACGTGAATTCTGTGAGGATTGTATCAAGGGGAAGATTACTCGTGGACCTTTTTCGAAGGAGAGCATGGAGGATTCGTATAAACCAGTTATAGGAGGGAAGGTCACATCAGACGTCTGGGGTCCATCACCGGTCAAATCACTTGGTGGTCATTCCTACTTCATTCCATTCCACGACAAACACACTCGTCAATCTTGTGTATACTTTATGTCAAAGAAGTCGCAGGCTTTGGAGAAGTACAAGGAGTATGAGCAGTGGATGCTAACCCAACACGGGGTGAAGATCCAAATCTTTGGTGCTGATCGTGGAGGGCAGTTTATGTCGAAGGAGTTTGATGAGCATTTGGTCAGTAAAGGTATGATTCGTCACCTCAACACTCATGACTCGCCACAGTCCAATGGGGGCTTGGAACGGATCAACCGCACCTCTCTGAACATGGCTCGAGCGATGTTGTGTCGGGCCAAACTTCCTCGAAACCTCTGGGCCGAAGCAATAAACCATTCCTTTTGGATCAAAGATCGACTTTGTCATCATGGACTGAAGAGTAACAAGACTCCTTTCGAAGCGGGAACAGGTTTGAAACCCGACTTCTCGAAGGTACCCGAATGGGGAGCCAAAGCTTGGGTGAAGGATCTAAAGGCTGGAAAGTTGGATGCTAGAGCGAAGCAGGGACGATTTGTGGGATTTGACAGGGAGTCAAAGGGGTATAGGATCTATTGGGAAGATAAGAGGAGTGTTTCAGTGGAAAGAGATGTTGTGTTTGATTGGAGCAAGGCTTTTGAGCCAGGAACAGTACAGATTGAGGGGGAGACGGACTTACCTGATTTTCCAAACAATCCGACCGTTCCGAACGTTCCGACTACACCTCCACCACCTGAACAGACACCACCTCCGAAATCTCCATCTCCAACGCCTCCGAAGACACCTGTTCATTACCCATCCATGTCACCACTTACGACTCCACCACAAACCCCTCAAACGTCACCTCAGCCTGAACCAGAAATGGAACCAGAGCAAGAGGGACGACGTCCAAGACGAGCTGCAGCACCAAATCTACCACCTGGCGGCTGGAGGATGATGAATAACATGAACGTTAAACCTCACCATACCCGACCTCGTGACCAAAATGCACAGTTTGCAGGAATTGCAGATGATGAAGAGTTGTTGGAACCAGGGGGAGTAAAGTTTGAGGATAGTTGGTTGAATGGACTTGGAAGGGAGGCTATGGCTGCAGTAGAGGATGAACCGAGTGTGGAAGAAGCTCTTGAAGGACCTGATGCACAACTTTGGCGACCAGCCTTTCAAAGCGAAATCGACCAAATCGAAAAACTCGACACATGGGATCTTGTGGAGCTACCTCCTGGCGTTAACCTAGTCAAATCACGTTACGTTCTTCGACGAAAACGCGATGCTGAAGGGAATATCGCCAAGTACAAGGTTCGAGTTGTAGCAAAAGGTTTTACTCAACGGTTTGGTGTGGATTACACGGATACGTTTGCTCCAACTGTACGTCCCTCAACTCTTCGAGCTCTCCTCGCTATCGGTGCTAGTCTAGGTGCCGAAATCGATCATGGAGATGTCAAGAATGCATATCTTTATGGAACGTTACCTTCCGATGTCGAAATCTATATGGAGCTTCCACCATTCTACAAACAATTCAAGCCAATCCCAAGCCACCTTTGGGGAAAACGAGTTGCTGCAAAGCTTAAAAAGTCTTTGTATGGGACCAAGCAGGGTGCTCACGAGTGGACTCATGCGAAGGAGAAGAAGATTTGTGGAGGAATGGGCTATAGTAAAAGCCAGGCTGACGAGGTGGTATACTATAAGTTCAACGGTACAACTTGGAGTATCATTGCAAGTGCTACTGACGACTTTGTATTCTTTGCCAACTCCAAGGAGACTAACGCTTGTGTTAAATGACAGCTGAACAAGGACTTTGAACTCGTTGACTTAGGTCAATTCAGCTGGTATCTCGGTATGAGTGCTACTCATGACCGTGAAACGCGTAAAGTCTACCTGAGCCAGCATGCGTATATCGACCAGATCATCGAGCGTATGGGTTTGCAGGATGCACGTCCTGTTGACACACCTATGGAGCCTGGTATTGACCTCAGCATTAGTTCACCTTCCGTATCCTCCAAATGTCTCACTCCAACTGAAAAGTCGCTTTACCGAGAAGCTATCGGCTCTCTCATGTATGCTAGCATCATGACTCATCCTGACATCACTTTCACTGTCAACACCTTATCCCAACACCTTGAAGATCCACGAACTACTCATCTTATCGCTGCGAAACGTGTATTTCGTTATCTCAAGGGTACTCGTGATCTCAAACTTGAACTTGGAGGAGAACGACTCTATCTGGGCAGTTACTCTGATGCTGACTGGGCATCCCAAACTCACCGACACTCTATTTCTGGCTTTACCTATTTCTTGGGATGTGGTGCTATTACTTGGAGTTCCAAGAAGCAACCCATCGTCACTCTATCGAGCACAGAATCGGAGTATGTTGCACTAACCCATGCAGGGAAGGAAGCAATTTGGATCAACAAACTTTTATATGAACTTGGATATATTCTACCGAACGCAGATGCTGGAGCTTTAGAACTGTACTGTGACAACCAGGGTGCGATTTGTTTATCTAAAGATTCTACTTTTCATGCACGTACGAAACATATCGATGTTCATTTTCATTGGATTCGTCAGACCATTTTTCAAGGTCATATTTCTCTTTCTTATGTTCCTACCTCTCTTATGATTGCCGATACATTCACGAAATCACTTCCTCGCGTTAAATTTGTTCAATTTCGATCTATGCTCGGACTTTCTTAACTTTTATAAATTCTCGTTCGAGGGGGAGTGTTATACATACGAACTTCGAGTAGTGTAGCAGTAGTTAGTCACGTGACATATTATGTAAGGTTCAAATTAGCTACGCAAACGCGCTCCGTTACACCTCAGTGCTGTTATCCCATCACTGAGGTGTAAGTCCTTACTTTTTCCTTCCCCTCTCGTTATACTGATATATATTTTAGTTACTACCTTTATACAGGTATATACTAATATATTACAGTGCTGTTCTCCCATCACTGAGGTTTACTACCTTTATACAGGTCCTAGTCTCCTTTCTTGTCTTTCTCACCTTTGCCCTACATCAAGAGAACTTTGAGGACATATTTCTCAGGAGTGCCAGCAGCTTTGTGATTACTTTGGCCACTCCTGTGAGTGTTCTCTTGTTTGTTTTTGCACCATTGACTCTGTCGCTTGGTAAAAGCATATGAGGGCAATCTCACGGTCCGTGCACCTGCCGGAATATCATTAATTTTGATTGCCCGCACTGGATAATAGAAATCTTTTTTTATTCTTATATTTTTTGGTCTCAAGTTATCCCCGAACGGGGCCTGAAACAGTCTACAAGACTACTATGGTGTGCGGAGATACTGTACCATTTCGTTCAATTCGCTCAACACATGACTTTTTGGAAATTTTCAGAAATTCCTAAAAATCGGAAAATTCAAGAAAAAATTATTGGCGGGGTCTTTGAAAATCGACCGTGACGCATGACGCGCGAATCGAACGAAATCATACAGTATGCACATGACAGGGATATGCAAAACTTTTGATATCTTATACTTCTGCTCAATTTCCGGTTCTCGCGAATTTTTTAGAGTAATATGTAGTCTACTAGACATAGTCTATCTATTCAGAACGAGATATTCTAGAGAGAGAGGAGAACTACACCCAAAAAATTGTGTTCCCAGGGGTACTTACCTGCGTGACCAGTTTGAGTTCGATAAGTTGCGGTAGCCTATTGGCTCCAATCTTTGGTACAAAACAATATATACTTTCAAGGATCATAAATATACATTTATGCGTGGATAGACACTGTGGAAGTTGTAAAAACTTACAGTGAAAAGCGAAGAAACTAGTAGTGTGACACCATGTCACAACAGTTTTGCACTTCTCGGTTTTTACTTGCTCTGCATACTCTCAATCCAGAAAAATCCAGTAAAATCAAACTAAGGGTTATTTGGTTGAATGAATACATCTGTCGAGCTCTTAGTACATCGTTTGAGCTTGTGAGGAACGCAGAATAATTCGTTTTGCAAAGCTTTGCATATCTATACATGATAACGGATCACCAATTATAAGCAGACCAGCCCAGTCTCATATACGTGGATAAAATATGAAAAAACGTGACGCAATCAGGATCACAAAAAAAAAAAAAGAAAGAAAAAAGGTCACGTGCCCTTTTAAATCCCGGCGGAGCTCAGCCAACATCGATTCACTTCGTTCTTAAAACCATTAGGGCTGGTCTAAATGAGTTAAAAGCGCGGATCGTATCGTGTTATGCTGGGGCGGGATTCAAAAAAAGGCTGACGAGGCCAAAAAGAGAACGTATAAATCCTTTGTACGAGGAAATTGTGAAGACTCTGGTGGTTGGAAAGCCCGAGTTAGCATAATATTCTGTATGACATGTTCAACCTCAGTCTGCAAGGTCGAAAGAAATTCATTATTGCGATTGAGGTTTTTAACCCGCATAAAGAAGGATTGTCTATAGAGCTCGTCGAGCTGCAGCGACTTGCAGCGTAACCTAAGACCGACAAAGAGATGGTTAGTAAGTAGATGAAAAGATACCTTTAAAGCACTCGTTCACCTTTCCAGGTCGTTAGCGACATCGACTGAATTGGATGGGACGATTTTAAGGATATTCAATATCCTTTGTCGGAGCTGTTGAGCTCTTGTCTTGGATGCATTCGCCCCCTTGAAAACCCTCAGTACGGAAAAATTCTGCAAGAACGACGTCAACACACCTGGGTAACATCCTTGAGGGCTAAAGCACCTCCGACCGCACTTTTCAACGGAGGAAAAGCGTCTGCCCCTCTATCAATGACCCGTAGAGTCGTGGTCGAGATATCTGCAACGCTGGCCATAGAAAACTTCGCACGAAAAGTTCGAAGAGTTTTCAAAGTCCTAGTTTCCTTGCCACGAACAAATTTAGAATATGCAGCGTCCAACTGCGATCTCAGAGGGCCCAATTGAGTGGGCGGCGTTGAAGTATGCATCAGAAGATCGAAATAGCGGTTGATATCGCGGAATAACCTAGAATGCACCATCAGACACTTGTCTATTAGCTACTTGTTATGTGCCACTCACGTTGTAAGATGTGATATTTCCATACACATGTCAGGAGAAATTTGTGAAGGATCAGGAATAGCTTCAGCGACGGCCTCCAGAATTTCAATAGATCGCCAGCCAAAAGCCTGTTGTTTCTTTGAACTGTTTGATCGCTAGACAAGAACAGTGAGGGTTCGATATCTGATGGCAGTCGTGTTTAGTCCATACTCACATTCACATTTGAATACAGAATGTTCACGATATCAGCGAGAGCTTTGAGGTGGGGATAGTGTTCAGCGGATTGAGTTAAGGATGTGAGACGATCGGAGTAGGAGGGGGAACTAGCTGCAGATCGAGAGTTCGAGTGTCGCAGAAACTTCAACCGTGGCCTCGCGGTGGGCTTCGAGATCTAGAGCGAGTATCATTCAGGGATGTCAGAACATCATCTTCTTTACATCGAATCAACAAGAAGTACCTTAGCTATCCGTTGGCGGAGCCTGGACAGTTTGCTGCCCTCGCCAGGAGAAGACGAGGGCATTAGCCTGCGTCGAGATTCCAATGTGATGAGTGATGCTTAGCTTGAGCCTGAAGCCTGAAGTTTTGAGTGATATCTTTTATACTAGGAGCTTATGACATTTGGCGGCTACAGCCTCAAAGAACCATCGGTGACAGATTTGTTCGATCCGGTCTCAAGATCTTACCGGTAGTCCATTCAGTCAAAGGCCCAGATAATAATACAGACGACCTTTACCTCACGTACGCTCATATCAACTTCACATCGCGCAACATGTCGACGCGTCCTACTTCACTGTGACCATAACTCTGTCAAGTGTTTAGTACGACCCAGAATACCTTCCAAATTAAAGACAATAAGATAGAAACCAAACATGCCAGCGAACTAGTGAGATGCTGTCAAGTGGGTCAATCAAGTCAGCAGGTTCATACTGCTGTGGAAAAGGTGTATAAGGCACGGGCGTTGATAGAAGACTGCATCTTCCATTGCTGTTCCATCCTGTAAACGGGCGTTAATAGAAGACTGCATCTGCCATTGACATTGCTGTTCCATCCCTTTGAGGCATCCTTCAGGATCCATCTATGGGCAGCCATATCCACTTCTTTTCCACAGCAGTAGAGACCTGCTGACCCGATTAACCCACTTGAAAACATCTTTGACATTTTACTAGAAGCACTGTGCTAATGCCGATAGTAAGAATCAGGGTGTTTATGATTATATCAAATGGACCAACTCCGTACTTAACGCAACATCGCCACTATCTGAATACTGTCGAATGTTACGCGGCTTTTTGTCCTCTCGCCTATTAATCACGGCAGTTGGCTGGTATGCGCTTTCTTCAAGAAAACTTCGAGAAAAACTTGATCAAATTGCAAAACGCTATGCATTTCCTACGAGTTTTCAGCTCGGTCAAAAAACGCAACGAAAAACCAGCCTACTTATTTTCCAATGAATGGAACTCATTTTTCATTGCGCATGCATTCTTCGAACAAGCCTGAAATATGGAATGAAAAATGACATGTCGTGATATGAAGCTGCTTACCAGTCCCCGCCGTGACCCAGCTAGCCCTCTTAATCCACAGACAGCCGTCGTTCCTGGCGTCGGGCGTTGGATTTGGGCATTTATGATTTAGGAGCATACTTTGTTTTGATAGATTCTCCGGGACCGCAAAAGTATACGGCCATTGTCAAGATAATGAGACTCATCGCGACGCCATGTCTCGATCAGGAGATGACGATGACATCGGGCAATGGCAGGATTGAAGCGGTATTTGAAGTGTCCAAGACGAGAGCAGGCAGTAGCAGGCTGCACACGTGTCACGTGATGTGACGTTACGCGGCTTTTTCAATTTGTCCTCTTGCCTATTGATGACGTAAAGAAGACAATAGCAGGGAAAGACAATGGACAAAGTCGCATCCCTCAAAAACGATGGGGTCTACGGTTCTCTTACGACCATCATCTGATACATCACTATCCTCTGGCCTGGAGCCATAATCATTTCTGTTTCTCTCTACTCTACTAGAATCAAGCCCGGCGCTTTCAACTCATCATGAAATCTTTACTATTCTACGTCTTCGTCACGGTTCCACTCGTTAATGCGCATATAGCTGCGTGGCATAAAGGTCAGTAAACTTCCGTACTTCTCCGATAATTCCTATTTCTCATCTTTCCCTGCCTTAGGAATGTACTGTCTCAATGGTACAACACCTGGTCAGGATGACCAGAACAACAATCTTCCTGTTGTCCCGATGTTTAAGGTTTGCGATAGTGATTACTGGGGCTCTCTGAAAGTCTCTCTCATGAACGGATATGTAGATGAAAAAGGAGGATTGGTGGATGCATCACTTCGATAACGTACGGTTTCATTTCAAAATCATCCTTCAACGCGGACTGCTCACCAGAATCGTACTATGTACATTAGTGCGACCAATTTCCACCTGCACCTGGAGATTTCCTCGAACTGTAACTCCCCCCAATTCCTTCTTTTCTCGACTTCTTCATTTCTCACAACTCGCACTATGTCTTAGACCAGCAAATGGACAATTCACCGTCGAAATGGCCACCAACCGAGCGTTCACTTCTCTCTCGTATGACGGGACTCAAACCGGCACTTTCCCTGGACCTCTTCAGAACAACTTGAAAGACGATCAGCTTGGAGTTACACAGCCCGGACAAGAACCTCAGTGTATCGCAGACCCGAACCGTGAGTGTCCCACCACGGTTAAACACTGCTTCGCTTTTTTTTCGGTCGTTGCTCATCGCATTTGTTCTACTAGTTCACGCGGAGAACGAGACTATGGCATCGGGATCAGCTTTCGCTATCTCTTATGAGGTGAGGTCCAGAATCAGCCGCCAGTTTTCAATGCTAAACATGAGCTTTTTCTTTTCTTTTCGTTTTTTTTTTCAGTCGGATATTACAAAGGTCACACCGGAAAATCTCGTCGTCTTCACGGTCGCATACAAGTACGTCGTTTTTTTTCCTTCTGGTCGGTGTCGCTGCATTGCCAGACCCAGCGACCCTCGACCATCGACTCCTGTTCCTGAAATGTTTTTTCTTAGTACACCCTGGAAACGTGTCGCTACTTTTGATGTTCCGAACCTTCCTGCATGTCCAGAAGAAGGATGTATCTGCGCTGTGAGTATAGATTTATGAACACTGCACCTTTGTTTTTAGACCTTTTACTGACTGATATTCTCTCTAGTGGGGCTGGGTGAGTCTTGCCTTACTGATGACCGTCAATTGCCCTGCATAGGGTTACTCATCTCGATTCCCCTATATAACAATACCTTAGGTTCCAAACGGGTACGATCCAACTTATCCATCCATCCAACTGACTCAGTATACTAACACTCACAACTCGACCCTCAATTTTTTTCCCTCAGATGCGGTGAACCCAACATGTACATGTTCCCTTACAAATGCAAAGTGACCGGAACACCCGGTCAAGCCTCGGTTGCTGCTCCCGCGAAACCAGCGGTGTGGTGCGAAGACCCACAAGAGGCGAGTTGTACGCAAGGACCGAAACAGATGATCTTTTGGAATCAACTCGAGGGAGATAACATCGAAGTTGAGGGAAACGATTTGAGTGGGAGACCGAGGAGTCCGTCGTATAATAATAAGCTGGGGTTTAAAGATGGTGAGTTGTCTTTTTTTTTTATCGAGTTACTAGTTGCAGAGTTTTTTTTTGGCGCCGTGGGTTGATGGGCGATGGATGGATTTCGCTGGTTCGCTGATTCGCAACCGTTTTTTTTTGTGTTTGTTTGTTTTGTCTTCTAGGTGCACAAACCGATATCTTCCTTGCCCCTCCTCCTCCTCCATCCGAAACTACCAGCGCGACAAGTACAGCTCGACCGAGTATGACTGTCATCCGTAGTTCAGCTGTTGCTACCCCTACGGCCACCACTCCCGTCTCTTCAAATTCGACCCCGAGCTCAACAGAATCAAGTAACAGCAGTCAATCGTCGGGAACGACGACGAACTCTGCTGTTAGTATGACGATGGGGCCGCGGATGGGTATGATTTGGCTTGGGTTGTTGGTTGCGGTTGGAGGAGGTTCGGCGACGACGGCTGCTGTTGTTGACTTGTTTTGATCAGCAGGCAGGCAGGCCAGGCGGTGGTGTGTTGTATGGCGCTCGTAAGTTATGAGCATTGGCTCAGACGGACGACGGTTCCTTTCCTTTCTTAGCTATTCCTCAAACTATGTTGTGACGATAATGATGACGACGATCCATGATACGGTACGATACGATGCGAGCTGGGACCGTATGTATGTATTGTTTTGTTTTTGTTTTGTTTTTCTGTGTAGCTGTATCACTAGATCTATATCCTGTTAACTGTAGATGCTACTTACTTACATGACTCGGGGACCTCGTTTTTATTAGTGAACTCGGATAGGTATTGTACAACCCAAAAACGCGAGCTGTTTAATGTCCAAACTGTGCGTGCCTCACTCTTGCTATAGATTTGATTTGTATTGGATTACAATGGGTCTAAATGGAAAATCTTGTACAACAACCGCAATAACGGACGTCTAGTAATAGTCCGTAAACTCATACTAATATTCTAACTACCTGAGTGTCCTAGCCGCACGGTCCACGAGAGCCCAAGACAAAACATATCCTATCTTTCGATCCCATCGAGGTTCTATGTAGCATCTCTAGCTGCATCGAATCCTCCAGCGCCACGTATAGCTTCCGCCAAACGCTTATACTCTTTCAACAGCTCTTCCATCTCTCCCATCCGCAAGTCATTCACAGACGAAGCTTCCAAAAATCGTTTATTCGGCGGTGGTAGCTGAAGGGTAGACAGCGACGGTATAGATGGTGATGGAGATTGAGGACGTGACGATACAGGCGTGTCAAAGCGGTTGAAGGCTTGTGAGCTTGGATTGCCGACTAGAAGGGAAGATCTTCTTGACTGAGGTGGAGAGAGGACCTGAGTGATGACCAAATGTTACGGTTGTCAAACACCAAAAGAAAAAGAACTGCACACGCACCCTTTTTGAACCAGTCTTCTTATGCCTAGATCCAAAGGACGATACGCTCGCCAGCCTATCACTCAAACTCGGTCTTGCAGGCCCAGCACCCGATCCCTCCTTCGCCGTATCTTTTGGCTTTGCAGACTTCTTTCTCGAGTTCATCATACTCCCAAAGCTCTTGATACTCCGAGAATCGGACTTGTAATACTCGCTTTCCTCCTCCTCTCCACTTCCCTCTTCACTATCATCTTCACTATCACCTTCATCCTCTTCTCCTTCGCTATCATCTTCATCTTCTTCCTCTTCGTCATCTGACTCTCCTCCATACCTCGAACCAAGAGACTTGCGGCTTCTCACGCTCCCAGGCCTGGAGACACTGACCATCTCCTCCTCTTTTGCAGGCGTATTCGACGACCGTCCAACACCAGGAATGTTTAGGCCAACGCTTGGAATCTTCAAACTCTTGATCGAGAACCCAGTTTCCTTCCGACTCGGTCCATCATCCATAGCCTCGGGACTTGCTACCTCTTCCCTCTCTTTCTCTCCCTTTTCTCCAATTGTCTCAGTCCCAGTTGCAGCACCCTCACTACCAGTACCCGGTCCCTGTACAGCTTTCCCTCCACCAGCGTAAACCCCATTCCACGGTGCCGCTGCTTGTGTCGAATTCAAAGCGGGCGTAACCACTCTCCCTCTTTCTCCTCCTTGTTGTCCAAACCCAGGTATCCCGAGTGTAACCCCATTCAACGACACGCCCGGTAAACTCGCCTGTGACAGACTCTTAAAAACTCCAATCCCGGAATCCATCACTCCGGAAATCGATAAGCCTGTCAGAACGCCTCTAGCAGAGGTCGATATTGCGTCCACCTGTTGTTCTACACGGTTTCTTAACGTGAAAGACGTCGAGAACAGAGACGTTCCCGAGGCGGCTGATTGGGAAAGTGGAACGTCACCGGCCGATTTGTCTCGACGGGACGAAGAGGAATAGATAGAATAGGATCGAGAAGATCTTCTAGAACCTGGAGCTGAACCACCTGTTCTGTCTATTGGTATGGGAATAGGTACACCTCCGAATGGAGTCGGGGGTCTTTCTCCTACTGCGCCCAACTCGTCAGTACCGTCCCCAGCCAAGATCATGCCTGGCAGAACACCTTCTCTCGTGCCCAACACAGCTTTGGGATCTAAAGCCCCGACAAACTCAGCGACGGCCATCAAGTTGACGAGACAGTAAGCTTCCTCCCCTCCGAAAGAACGATTACGGAAACGTTGAGTGAAGAGCAGATGTGAAATTAAACGCGGCGGGTTGGTTTTGACGATGGAAAGGATAAGGAGGGGGAAGATGGTGTCAAGGGAAAGAGTCGACTGAGAGGCTTCTTTCGACTCTTTGGATTGCTTTTCGGTATCAACGGCAGAAGACTCAGGAGGAGGTTTGGCGGTAGCAAGCAATTCCTCTCCTCCTTCTGAGGAATCGATTACGGGAGGCTTTGGTGTAATCTCTGACTCCGAGGAAGTAACTTCACCGCCCACGGAGACGGTCAAAGCCAAAAGGCAGTGACTCAGACGGCATAGTAGGAGATGTAACTTGCGATGCGTCTGGAACAACTGAGACAACTTCTGTTGTGACCGTTGGTGCCAAAGAAGACGCTGCATCAGTTTCCGTTGCTGTGACAAGTCCTGTAACTACGTTCTCGACATCATCTTTTGACTTGGCCCTCGCCGCAGCCTTCTCCTGCACTTCTTGCTCGGTCTTCAACCGTACAGGCGGAAGCTTTGTCAAGCCGTCTGTAAAGGGAAAAAGGCTTTCGTCAGCGACAGTATGAATGAAAGAAGCTGACTGAAGTGGGAGGAAGGCAGAAAGAGGGAAGAGACTCACCAACCAAAATTTTATGGGCAACAACCATTACCGCAGCCTTCTCCCGAGGTGATTTAGCCTCCTCAAACCGTGACAAGCTCTCTCCACACTCTCGCACGACAAAAAGAACCGCTTGTTCTCTTTCGAGTCGATTCTGACTCTTTTCCTTCTCGTTGGAGGTCTGTTCTGAAGCAGGAGCATCGTCGGCCCCATCTTCATCCCCACCAACATCAATGTCTAAATCGTCCAAAGAGAAATCGATTAGGGTTAAAGCTGCAATGCGCGAGGAAAGAGCTTCGTCGTGTGCTGTATCGCTGGAGTTAATGCCAGTTTCTGAATATGAAGTCGATGTCGTCGTTGCAGATGTGGTAGAGGAAGAATCAGCATCGGGATGTTCGCGTCGTGCTTCAGGAGCGGGTTGTCCGGACTAATGGTGGTAGTAGCAGCGGAATTTGAGATGGAAGCAAAGGCGGTAGAAGAAGGGGAGTATATTTGCGGAGAAGGAGAGGGGAATAGTCTGTTTAATTGAGCTAGTCAGCATTAAATGAACGGAAGACCATCACACAAAAGAGAAATGGAACTAGAAAAAACCGATGTCTGAGGAAATGTCGAAAAAGAAGGAAACACACCGCTCATAGATGCCACCAACACTCGTCATCGCTTTTTTCTGCCTTTTCCAACACGTTTCCTTACCCATTTCTCCTCCATCTCTTCCTTCTTATCCCTATCCTTTTCTTTGTCAACATCCTTTTCTTGGACTCCCTCCTGCTGAACTAACTGTTCCCTGACCCACCTCTTCACTTCCTCTCCCAAATCCACATAGAATTCCTGATACCTCGTCGCCAAATCCTCGATATCCTCCACTCCATCCATAGCGGGACCTTCTACATCTCCCCCTCCTCCTCCACTTGCCCCTCCTACAACAGGCCCATACCCAGAAATATGAGCATAAGAATTTATCGAATAGATCCACGAATAACCCCTCTCTTTCTCCTTATCTCTATCTTCCCCCTCTACGTCTTTATCTCTTCCCTTCCCTTGAACATGACTCAAAACCTTCTCTCTTTCCTTCTCCCCTCTCCTCTCCTCTCCTTTCCTTCTTCGACCTAGGTTTCCCTCTCATCTTCCCCGTCTTTGTCTTTGTGCGTAACACAGGTAAAACTCTCCCCGCTCTAAAAACTACTATCCTTTGATGTAACGAAGAAGGGTATCTCGTTCATCAAGTATGACACCTCATCCTCTCCAACCTCACCACCACCACCACCAGAACTCTCAATCGAAGCTTCAATTTCCTCTACAATCCCACGCCAAACGTCTTCCAACACGTTTTGAGTCGTCAGAGGTTCCGAAATCGTATACGCATGTATAGTGATGTTGTGGTTTGAAGTTTATTACTATTATTGTTGTTGTTATTGTTATTAGTCGCATCATTTTGGCAGCACTGGTTCCACCAGTACCAGTAGTCCCCAACGAAGTCGTGGATCCTACAACGGATCACTTTCCCCACTGACGCCAGAAGTAGTAGTAGTAGTACTTCGGCTTAACGATCCCATCGAGTTTAGAATCGAATGAGAAGGTGAACTTGATAGTAAGGAAGACGTATCATCTTTGCTGTCTCTAGAGGGTTCCCTGGAATGAGAAGAAGCACGTCCGAATAGTCCAGCTAATGCAGATAACCTTCCTCCTCCTCCTCCTCCTCCGGTAGAAGAGGGAGTACCAGGTCTGGCGATCGAGGCACTACTAGAGACGCTTAGAGAACCAGTAGAGAGGTTACTGGCGTTGACTGATGAAGAGGAAGGGCGCGGGGGAAGTGGTGGTTTTTTCGTCAGGTCAGAAATGCTGGTAAATGTGCCTCGTGGAGGTAAAGAGAGGGTGGATGTTTGGGAAGGAAGAGTGTATGTGGGGTAGGAGGAAGATGTAAGTTCTTTCGCGGTATCTAGCAAGAGAGAAGTGAACCCAGAGGAACGTTTGACGGGGTTTGGATTGGATATGTCTCGGAAGGATTTGGATTGGGTGTAGAGGGTAGAGGTTATCGTAAGAGTAGAGCTATCAAACGTATGCTTGGTGTTAGAAAGGAAATGGAAGAGAAGAGAAATAAAGGACGCACTCTTTCAGTATTCCCCTCAGTCCCGAAAGTGTTACTACCTTCCTGGTATTAGTGTTATCACTTTTTTCCTCCACGAAGACGATGTGATTTTTCACGAAATACGGCGTGACCGGTGCTCCCCAATGATTCCAAAGGCGACGTAGGCAAAAACAATGATGCTTTGCCAACGCTCAGCGCCGACCAAATCTCTTTCCATTCACGTTCCTCTTCTTCATTTCTAACCATACCACTCCCCTGCCCAGTAATCCCAACAAGACTCTCTAAAACTGCCCAACCAATACTCGAAGCATCCAGTCCTAGTCCTTGCGCAGCAGATTTGAGATTCATCAACTGCAACTTGGTCGTTGCGGCATGGGTCAGATCAGCAGTGGGCATTATCGTTGTTGATGTAGCTGGTGTGACGAGTACGGAAGGGTTCATCGGTACATGGGGGTGATTTATATGCGAATTTGAATGAGGTTGCGTTGCGTGAGCATGTGCTTGAGTTTGAGGATGGGGGTTGTCGGTGACGAGGTGTATATGGGACGTATCCTATCCCCGCTATTTTACCTCCACTTCCACTTCCACTCGCGCTGGTGCTACCACCAGATCCACCAAATCCATTGTCCCAGACGGTTGGATTTGATGTAGAGCCCGTTGGTGGTGCAGTGGTAGCAGTGGCATTCGTAGGCGAAAGTAGGGGTGCGCAATTAGACTTTCAGTAGAGGGTGTTCGACTCGGCGAACGTGAACGAGGGGTTGAGGAACCTGCATCGTTGGGTGATAAGTTTGACAGGAAACGAGAGCCAGAGGTACGTCCTATGGATGTCGCTGGGAACGATGAGTCGCGGTTCGAGGTCATTGTGGAAGAGAGGGAAGGACTAGTAGGTTGCGTGGTCACGAGGCTGGTGTCGGTGGTTCGAGCAAGCTCAAGGGAAATTGTTTCAATGTTTGGAATCAAAACATCTCTCGGCCACAACTTCAAGACTAATATCTCTGCAAGGCAGACTCTCCTCATCTATAACCTAACCTATTAAAATCAGAAAAGCTCGAAGAGGCGAAATTTCTGAAAATTCATTCAAATTTCAAACGCAGAATCTAATAATCTATATCCTAGTGGGTATATACAACTCTTGAACGAGTTTTAAAACTTTCGTAACTTGAACAGTATGTTCCCATAAAACCTTTCTATCTTCATCCGACCCATAATAATTTTCCTTCCCCAAAAATCTGATCCATCGTTTGTGATCCTCCAAGCACCAGGGTGGTTCATCGTGTTGACTATTCCATTAAGCAAGTATTCTCCACAGTCTCTGACGGAGACCGTGAAAAGGATAGGCGAGTCCATAACGAGTTTCATGGATGCTTTCATCCAGAGAGGAGAGTCTTTAGCGTTTCCGAGATTGGAACGCACGGCTCCGGGATAAGCGTGTCCGAATGTTAAGGTGGGGTTACGAGCGGCGAATCCCTTACCAAAAGAAATTTATCAGTACACAGAGGATCGACCAGCGCAGGTAAATAAAGGGAGGGCTCACCTCAAGCATCAAATCATTATATGTAGGAGTCTGAACTGCCAGTTTGCTCGCAGAATAACTCTTTTTGAATCCTAGATCATCTCTATCAATATTTCCACCTTGTCCTGCTGAAAAAACAGCCAAAACTTTCGCGTCCTCTCCTTCTTTTCTGGCTTTCAACAACGACGGAAGTAATCCCTCAATGAATTTATACCTCGAATAATAATGCACAGCCATTTTCTTATCCAACCCTTCTTCCGTCTCTGTATACCCAGCGACAGTGAAATACCCCTGAGACATGACGAGATAGTTGACTTTCTCGACTCCATGCTTTTCAAGCAACTCTTGTGTCGCTTTTTGGACGTTTTTCATTAAAGAAACGTCACATTCTAAGAATTGGTGTTTAGCTTCGGGTAAAGAAGGTTTTGGGAATCCGGATAGGATAGTTTCTGCGGCATGTTTGTTTCGACCGAGAATGAAGATGCGAGCGTTTCCTTTTGTGTGATGAGCAAAGGCTTCTGCTATGCCTTGACCTATACCAGAAGTACCGCCTACGAAGACGGCGGTGGGAAGGTAGGAAGTCGAACTTAGGATGGCGGAGTTGGAAGCACGTATGGAAGAGAGAGGTGACATTTGGGATTTGTAGCAGTAGATTACGGAGGGGAGGATGATCACGAAGACAGCAACAAATGTGCGTTTGGATTATTTAATCAAAGAGCAAGAAGAAAGCGTGTGTAGAATTTGATTGTTTGAATCATGAAGGAGTTCAGTTTTAAAGGAGGTCCTGCCGTACTGCCACAACAGACGCGTCAACTACACGGCACAGCTCGCGAGCTTGCGTACTAGACGCGTATCCTCGGCTGGGTTCTGATCAATAAACATTGTCAGACAGAGTTCGAAGTCCAGGATGTACAATGGAAATTTAGCTTTACCATTATCAAATTTATTCCAGTTATTCCGAATCGCTCAGCTCAGAGCTGGTCTATGAGTCCTAGGCCGTTTATAGTCTCCCCTAGGCAGACCCGTTATACATGATAGTCGATGTATATAGGGTCTGCTAGTAGCCGCGTCCCTTTTAGCCGCTGGGCACTTATTAGTCATAAATCCTAGAAAGGAATTATCATGTGCAATCAAATATCTCGCGACTCTCACAATCTCTTGCGCGTTTTCATGCGTCCGAGCCCAATATAATGCGTCATTCTTCTCTGTGTAAACGAGAAACACCGTCTTTCTCTCAACAGCACAGAATTATTACTTGTAAAACGAGCGAGAAACACCGTCTTTCTCTCAACAGCACAGCCATTCCAAAAATGGAACAACCCAAAAAGAGACGGTGCGTGACTTTCTATGACATCATATGTCATGTCAGCAAAAAAAGACCAAATCGACAGGTCCCTCTGTTGAGGTAAAGCTCTGCTTTCAATCACCTCGGAAAAAACAGAGGGACCAAGTAACAGGTCTACGCTCCACTGAGGTATAAGTTTCTTGAATCAATTTGAGGTTCTTGACCTTCATTTGACCTAAACGAAACAGCAGGAGTCGAAGACACGTCGACGCGACTGCGGCTGTGTATTTCCAGTTTAGGATTTATGACTAATAACTTTCCAGCGGCTAAAAAGGACGCGGCTACTGCAGGACTAGGCCGTTTATAAGTCTCAGTATGAAGGAAGAAGACCATCGCTTCGCATGGTAGGTATGAGACTGAACAAGCATTTTTGAGGTCTCTAGGCAATGGAACTATGGAGAGATGTGCTGGAGCGACGGGCATGATGGTAGACAGTGGCGAACCTGGCCTTTCCCATAAAGGACTAATCTGGAATGAGATAAGATACTTAGTCGATCTTCCTAATGGGTTAAGCTGGAGACTTGGGAATCCTTCCGGCGGTCGGCCTTAGTCTCGTACCTTAGCCATCTTGGAATTAGCATTATTTCTGCGCTCAGACTTGGCTACTTGACGCCGTGGTCAAAGAAAGAGACTCGTTGAAAATCCAGGTACATTTTTCTTGATCTTATAAGTTGACCTCGTATTCGTGGTCTTACTTATCTATATTACTTCTATGAGTCGCTCGTACTAGCATCATACATCATCAAGTCATTATAGTAGATTATACTTATGAATCCCAGAGTCACTGACCCATGCATATGAGATCGTGAGCTCGAGGGCCTAGTCTCTGGCTCTTCGATGATCCTTTCAGACCGTCGTGGAATTATGGTATCAGGTACAAAAAGCAAATATCCCTATCAACGCTCACGCCATGAAAGATAGCGACAAAATGGTGGATCAGGATCATTTTACAATGTTATATAACTTATATTTAGGTACAATAACATCTCATTCAGCCGCAGGGCGGATCTATTTTTTTCCTAGTTCCGACGAACCTAGCTGACTTCCAGGACGAAATCGCAAATTGCCTCCTTCGAGCTTGAGGTATTTCGACAGCCTCACTATCACTTTTTCTTCGAGTTTAACTTAAATTATTTACTCTCGCTCTTGCAGAGTAGTTGAACGTGTATTAGGTCGAAAGGAATTACCTCGGAAGACTGTCTTATCCCAATAGCCACCGAACTTGGCATTACTTTACTTATCTCATAGTAATGAGTTACATATAGTATATGTAAATGCAGTGCTTGAATCTCGACCTCTAGATCTTTGATCATCACCACAATATATGATGGTGGATTATCATTCCCAAACCTCATCCCCGTAAAAAGCGAGACTTAATCTTACTTATCGCCCTGGTCCCCACAAATCCTTTTTTAAAATCCCCTCCCATCCCGGTCTTGGTAAACATGTCTGACTCGAGCAGTGACACTTCTTTCCTGGTCCCCGACGATGCGGTGACAATCGAGAGGTGGATTATTGAAGAAGTTGTAGATGGCCTGCTCTACGGTACGTCCTTTGAACCATATCCTTTTGCTACATCGACTAAAACGAACTATTTTAGGCGTGGAGGTCCTCCTTACCATGTCCGTATGTATCATCCTATAGTGGGTCTCCATCCTTTCTTTTTTTGAATTGTACCGTCGTAATGATGATACCCCCATCCCCGCGCTGCAGTCGACAAGGTCTTTCGAACTCCCTAGCTCGACGTCTCCTTTTCATCGCGACATTGTCAATGTTCCTCGGTTCATCTATCACCGTCATCGCTAGAACCGTCTACTATGTCGTGCAAATCCAACAATTAGGGGATTCCAGTTACAATCCATTGCCCACGATGACTGCGTGGAACATCGCACACGTAGTCGCGAGTAAAATTATCGTGAGTGCTTGGAAGCCTTCAGAGATACACTCTCCAGGCTGTTTATTTATTCGAAAGCAGCTTTTTTTAACGTGAACTTTTTCCTTAGTATTTCTTGGGCGACTTGATCGTAGTCTGGAGGGCGTGGATTTTATATGAAAGTAGAATCATCAAATCTTTCCTTTCCGCTTGTGTTCTGCTATCTCTCGGTGAGACGATTTGTTACGCTTTCAAACCTTCTCATGCTAATTGGAGTCTTGATATCAATTGATTTTAGCTACCTCTATCCTCAATGTTGTCATTAGTGTAAGAGATGTCCAAGCAAACAGCTTTTGTATGTATAACCCTTTACTAGGATCATTCCGATCACTACTACTTACCTCAAACCTAAAACCTCGTTTGCCATCAGACCGCAATAAGATTCCTCCTCCCAGCCTCCCTCATTTTCACTAATCTCATTGCTACAATCTTGATTGGGTACAAAGCTTGGTAAGTACATTTCACTTAGAGTCATATTTTTCAGCAGCAACGTTCGTACTAATGCCTACATCCAATCTTCAGGGTCTACCGACACTTCATCAAATCTCACCTCGGAACCTTCAACACAAGAACCCAAGTCGAACAAGTCCTGATTCTCCTTGTCGAATCCGGACTCGTATACTGCGCTATCTGGGTAAGCACCCACTCCGAGTCATTCCTCCGACTAACTCATCTCAATCAAATCGTTGACACTTAATAACCCAGGTCCTTGACCTCGTCCTAGTCTCCATTCTCTCCACCGCCAACTCTGCTTCCGAATATCTTGCTGTCCTCTTTCCACACCTCGAAACTATCTACCCAAACACGATTATCCTTCTCACAGCTTTACAAAAAAACCCACTGCGAAACGACTCTTCGAGGCAGAGTGTCCATTTCCCAACCTATCCATTTCGCCACAGTACTAGGAACATCAACTAGCACACCTGGTGTTCACACTACCCAGGTTGGGCAAATGCAGTCGGTAAGATTTCAACGACATGTCAGTGGAGATATAGGAACAATAGGTGAAGAATTTGGCGAAAGTGAAGGGAATACGGAGGGCTCTGGGGAAGTTATTGATATCACCGGTGAGAAAAAAAGAACATAGTATGAAGAGAGGTGAATTCGAAATGGTTTAATCTTGCAGCAATAGTTGAATATTCGGTAACTTGGTGCGATTGTCATTATTTATGACCCAAAAGTATGTACTAGTATTTATGTAGATAGCTACAGAGTTTTCTTTCTTACGGAACCTATGTTAAAATTGAAAGGTTCCAGTCGCTGGCAGTGGTCGTTAACGTGAAATGAATATGTGGAACAGTGGTAAAGGCTGTTCTTCCTTGATTCTGATGTCTCTCCTCTCGGTTTCCATATCATTGACTCGAAACCCAAATTTATAAGTCATTGTAATGGGCACAACATTTTCGGGATATAACAACATCTGAGACTACAGATCGAAATCAAATTGTTGAGTAGGAATGATTGGACAACGAATGCGTACAAGTCACTTACAGAAACACTGTTACACAACGTACCAATGACTACACACGACTACACACAAACACACAACGACATCATACATCTCCAGAAATATCCTTGAAATATCCTTATGAACACCGATGCTCTCCTCAAATTCACCTTACTGTTCGCTAACTCCGGATCATACCGACAGTGCAACACTGAACCTTCTTATCAATCTTCCTTCTCCTTCTCCCCATTCACGAAACCGTTTCCATTTATCGCAACTCCGGCATTATGAGCTAGCACTTTTACCGGATCAATCCCCGTTCCCCTCTTCACCTTTTCCCCAATCTCCCCGACACCTCTCTCAGCTCTAATGAGCCCCGAACCGTAACTCTGCCCAAACCCAGATCCAGCCCCAAAACTCGAGCCCTTTCCATCCGAGTTATTTTTATTTCTATTCTTATTCTTATCCTTCCCAGACCCACGAAACCCAAATCCAAATTTAAAGCTGATCCCAGCGACACCTGATCGACTCGACGGATCCTCCCTTTTATAATGTTCCTCCGCAGTCTTGTGTAAACCCTCGAGGGTTGTCCATCCACCTTTATACCCTAGCCCACCTTTCGAGGGTGGAAGACGGGCACGGGAATCGTCAAAAATGAGATGGGTCATAGTTAAATTGTATAAGGACGGTTGGAGGTTGATTAGGTCACCGTTAATTGGAGGAATTAACGATGCGAGGAAAGGAATGGATGAAACGAGTGTGTCCTCTTGATATATAGTAGAACTCGATTACATATGCAAGAAGTAGCATGACCGTAGGGGAAAGATTGGGAAAAATAGGTTTCGCCGTTCGAGAGGGTATTTAGAGTGGTATAGACGTCCCCATAAGTAGGCGGGGGGCCTGGGTCAGCGATGACGAAGGCTTGACCGCCGATATCTGGGTTAACATTTTTCGAGTCTTCAAGGTCAATCATCCTCTGTTCATAA
>ML179526.1:39552-50976 GCA_004369135.1 Dendrothele bispora CBS 962.96
GGTATCTGTGGATACCTGCCGGTCGGATGGCCCGGATGCAGGTATCTATTGGCCCGGATGAATCCGGATGCAGATAAGGAATTTTGAAATGAAAAAACCGGCCGGTTCGGATGACGGATATCTGCAGATGCATCCGTGGTCAGCCTTATGTTTATTTCTGCAACGTTCACAATTTCCCTTATAAACCTACACCCGATATTGTCAGTTTCTATATTGTTTGGCTTTGTAACAACGACGTACAGCACGTCGATCCGAAATCGGTGGACAAATACCTCTCTGGTATCTGCAACGAGCTCGAGGACTTTTATGATGATGTTCGGGCAATCCGAAACCATTGCATGGTATGGAAAACCCTCCGAGAATGTCGCCGTTTATACAGCAAACCCACCAAAAGAAAATCACCTCTTTCCATTTCTGATCTGGCTCTAGCAGTGAAGCATTACCGTCATCGGCACAATCATGACGATCTACTTTTTCTTGCTTTGCTGCTGACGGGTTGGTTTGGTTTACTTCGCCTTGCAGAGCTGTGCCTTCCTGATGTCAGGAAGCACCAAAACCTACGAAAACGGACGAGACATGATTTGGTGAAGTGGTATCTGCAAGGGTATGGTTTTGATCTACCTCAACACAAGGCAGATCCTTTCTTCGAAGGAAACAAAGTTGTTATTCGTCGTCATGCCCGTTTCCCCACCGAGATTGATCCATGATTACATCAAATCTCGCGATAGCCGTTTTCCCACCCATTGGCAGCTTTGGCTGCAAGCAGATGGTTCTATGCCCACCCGCTCTTGGTTCATGGATAGGCTGAAGAGCTTGTATAACCGGCATGACATCGCAGGTCAGTCTATCCGTTCTGGCGGTGCTACTGGCCTAGCAGAAATTGGTGTCCCCCTTCACCTTATTCGTGCCTCTGGTCGTTGGGCCTCTGAGACTTTTCACATCTATATCCGCAAAAATCCCACTTTCCTCACCGCCCTTCTGCTCCAATAACTCCTCTCATCAACGGCATGCTCTCATCATTCATCTTTCATCATCAAAACTTCCATAGGCTCCATAGCGGTTGCTCACATGCCCCGTTTGTAATCCATTCCGGCCCCGGGGACGCCTGCCCTGGGGCGTGTTTGCCTATTCATGATCAGAGCCGAAGACAAACAAATGATTGGTTGACGGTAAATTTTGAATTTACCTAGATCAATATTGTGAGTCCTAGGACTCAAAGGGTGCACATCGCTACGTGCCTTTACTGCCCTCAAGTCGTTTCGCTAAACGACTCAGTTGCGTCGCATGCAACTTATTCTCTGCACCGCTGTGCAAATCTCTAGCCGCGCTCGGCATAGTACCGGAATTTTCCGGTCATGTGGGTACAGCGGTCATGAGTATCGAGTCTTTCACTCTTCTTGCTCACTGCCCGCTGTACCCAGGTATGTTTTATATGCGTTATCCAGCTCTTCTTGCTCACTGAACGTTGTATACACAGTGTTTCATCGCTTATCCACCCACCCACCCTGTATAATGCATGATTTTGTATTTCCCATTCAGGCCGTTAGCTTACCATAAAATGTAATGCTCAAGTTGTATCTCCCTTTCAGGCCGTAGTATTACCATCCAATGTAACCTCCGGTTTATTTCTGTCTACTCTATTTACTGCTACTGTACCATACTCTCCCGCCTCTCGTATTCTGTACTTATATCTGTGTAGCGGTTGCTCGCATGCCCCGTTTGTAATCCATCCCGGCCCTCGGGACGCCTGCCCTGGGGCGCGTTTGCCTATCATCATAACATGAGCCGAAGACAAACAAATGATTGGACGAAAGAAACGCCTGATTTGAGACAACGATAGCCCAGGGTTCGATTCCCTCTAGCCCAATAGAAATGCATGAATGAACATGAAGTAGATTATAATCGTGAACAAATGTTGGTTTTGTACGGTCGATAACTTCCCTTTTTGGAACGATCGGACCGATCGTAAGCAGGCCGTCAATTACTTTAGCGTTTGGCACCCTCAACCCCAATATCTAGGGGGTGTGTACCATGACTTGAGGTCCAGAGGCCGTAGAGTAGAATCTGAAAAGACGGGACATGTCGAAAGCAGATGGGACTGATGTGGTCTGTGGCCTGTGTGTTAGTCCGCCACCCTGCTGCGAGTTGCGGCTCAATTTGCACCAGATCCTTGAGGACGCGGATTCTTGTTTGTCTCATTGCTTGTTTTTTTGTCTTTCTTTATCTTTCTCTGTGTCCTCAAGGATCTGAGTACGAGACTACCATCTCTGATAGAATCAGATGGATACGATACATATGAGGTGAAGTCTTCCGAGCACCCTGCACTGCTCTATCAGCTCAATCACGGATACAATGATGTGTTTATAACACTGCAGTGCAGTTCTGAGCCATGAGTTTAGAGTGACTGTTACCAAGTACCGTTGATTGGTGTGGGTACAAGTTGGGACAAAGTGAAAGCGACCCCGTCAAAGTTCCGCACAGGAAAAGATTGAATAGAGCTTTATGTACGTTGTCCGTTTTCAAAAATATTGTGAAAATCAATGAAAGACTGATTCATGCATCAAGAGGGAATCGAACCCCCGGCGGGTCGAAGCTCACTTGTTTTACTGCTAAGCGAAAATGTATGGCAACGACCCAGGTTACCACTGCGTACGTTAAACAGGCAGTAGATAGATGTTGGTTTTGTCCAGTCGATCACATTCATTTTTCCCTCCCTTTTTTAGATCGATCGATCGGTACCGATCGATAAGTAGGCCGTTCAATTACTTTAGCGTTTGGCCGCCCAACGCTACTTAATCTGCGCC
Organism: Dendrothele bispora CBS 962.96; assembly: GCA_004369135.1. Classification (NCBI taxonomy): domain Eukaryota; kingdom Fungi; phylum Basidiomycota; class Agaricomycetes; order Agaricales; genus Dendrothele; species Dendrothele bispora. The sequence continues at coordinate 42,357 of ML179526.1, forward strand.
GTGCGCCATGGGTAGAGAGAGCATGAAAAAACGGGACGTGTCAAAGGCAGATGCGACTGATGTCGTCTGTGGCCTGTGTGTAGTCCGCCACCCTGCTGCTCGCTGCTCAATTTGCGGCAGATCTTTGAGCCTTGAGGACGCGGATTCTTTGTTTGCCTCATTCCTTGTTTTTCTTCATTTTTTCCCCGTGTCCTCAAGGATCTGGGTACGAGATTACCATCTCTGATGGAATCAGATGGATACGATACATATGAAGTACCGGTAAGTCTTCCAGCACACTCTGCACTGCTCTATCGGGTCAAGGATACAATGATGTGTTCTGAGCTGAGTTTAGAGTTAAGTTTAGAGTCAACTGTTACCAAGTACGTTGATTGGAGTGGGTATACTTAGTTGGACAAAGTGGATTTGGATTGGTCCCCTCTAAAAAGATTGAACAGATATCAATTAAAAGTGGTCAAATAATCCATAGTATCAACGACTACGTAGTACACACAGAAGTAATTATTCACGTATAAAATGGAATGGTATGTTGTCCGTTTTCCAAAAAGATAATATGAGCATGAGTGCATCAAGAGGGAATCGAATCCCCGGTGGGTCGAAGCTCAGTTATAAATGGGACGGACACATACATGGCAACGACCCAGGTTACCACTACCCCATTGATGCGTACGTTAACAAGATGTTAGATGATGAACAAATGTTCGGTTTTTGTCCAGTCGATCACGTTCAGTATTCGATATTCAAATTCCTTTTTCCATCCATCCCTTTTTGGAACGATCGGACCGATCGTAAGCAGGCCGTCAATTACTTTAGCGTTTGGCCGACTTCAACCCCAATCTAGGGAGCGTATGCCATGACTTGAGCCGTAGAGTAGAGAGAATGAGAAAACGGGACATGTCGAAAGCAGATGCGACTGACGTGACCCAGCTGTTGCCTGTGTGTAGTCCGCCACCCCTCCTGCTGCTCGCTGCTCAATTTGCCCCAGATAATTGAGGACGCGGATTTTTGTCTCATTGCTTGTATTTTCGCTTTCTCTATTTATTCCCCGTGTCCTCAATGATCTGGGTACGAGACTACCATCTCTGATGAAATCAGATGGATACGATACATACGAGGTGAGGTCTTCCAGCACACTCTGCTGCACTGCTCTATCAGTTCAATCACGGATACGAACTTTGATGTGTTTTATACACTGCAGTTCTGAGATGAGCTTAGAAGTTAGAGTGACTGTTACCAAGTACCGTTGATTGGTGTGGGTACAAATTGGGACAAAGTGAAATTGACTCTCCCTCAAAGTTCCGCACAGGAAAAAAGATTAAAAAGAGCCTTGTGTATGTAGTCCGTTCTCTAAAATCTTATCAAAGAAGGGTTGGATGCATCAAGAGGGAATCGAACCCCCGGCGGGTCGAAGCTCAATGGGACACAATGTCGATGGCAACGACCCAGGTTACCACTACCCCATTGATGCGTACGTTAAATGGCAGTAGATGGATGTTGGTTTTAATTTGTCCAGTCGATCACATTCATTTTTCATCCCTCCCTCCCTTTTTGGATCGATCGATCGTACCGTTAATATAAGCAGGCTGTCAACTACTTTAGCGTTTGACGCCCTCAATCTTAATCTAGGGGCATGCGCCATGACTTGAAGTCCAGAGGCCGTAGAGTAGAAAGAGAATGAAAAGACGGGGACGTGTGTCTGATGTCAAAGGGCAGATGCGACTGACGTGGCCTGTGGCTGTGCGTAGTTCCGCCCCCTTGCTGCTCAACTTGCACCAGATCTTCGAGGACGCGGATTTTTGTTTGTCTATTGCTTTTTTTTGGTTCTCTTTATTTTTCCCCCGTGTTCTCAAGGATTTGGGTACGAAAATTACCATCTCTGATCAATGATGGAATCAGATGGATACTACAACATATGGAGTGAAATCTTCCAGCACACTCTGCACTGCTCTATCGGGTCAATCACGGATACAATGATGTGTTTATAACACTTCAGTTCTGAGCCATGAGCTTAGAGTGCACTGTTTACCAAGTACCGTTGATTAGTGTGGGTACAAGTTGGGACAAAGTGAATTGACCTCGTCAAAGTTCCGCACAGGAAAAAAGATTGAAAAGAGCCTTATGTATGTTGTCCCGTTTTCTAAAATATTGTGTAAAATCCAACATACGAGTGCATCAAGAGGGAATCGAACCCCCGGCGGGTCGAAGCTCATTTATTCAAACATACCCTATGGCAACGACCCAGGTTACCTCTACCCCATTGATGCGTGCATGAACATGAAGTACATGTAGATTATAATCGTGAACAAATGTTAGCTTTGTCCAGTCGATCAGGTTCAGTATTCATGAATTCATATTCAAATTCCTTTTTCCATCCCTCCCTTTTTGGAACGATCGGACCACATCAATATAAGCAGACTTAGCGTTTGGCGCCCTCAACTCTAATCTAGGGGGCATGCGCCATGATTTGAGGTCCAGAGGCCGTAGAGTAGAGAGAGAATGAAAAGATGGGACGCGTGTCAAAGGACTGACGTGACCCAGCTGTGGCTTGAGTTTAGTCCGCCACCCTGCTGCTCGCTGCTCAATTTGCGCCAGATCATATCTTTGAGGCGCGGATTATTGTTTGTCTCATTGCTTGTTTTTCTTTAGCTTTCCCTGTGTCCTCAAGGATTTAGGTACGAGATTACCGTCTCTGATCAATGATGAAATCAGATGGACACTACAACATCTGGGGTGAAATCTTCCAGCACACTCTGCACTGCTAGCGCTCTATCAGCTTAATCACGGATACAATGATGTGTTTTATACACTGCAGTTCTGAGCTGAGGTTAGAGTGACTGTTACCAAGTACGTTGATTGGAGTGGGTATACTTAGTTGGGACAAATTGGATTTGGATTGACCTCCCTCAAAAAGATTGAACAGAAGTTATGTGAAAGTGATCAAATAATCCATAGTATCAACGACTACGTAGTACTACACAGAAGTAATTATTCACGTATAAAAGGGAATGTATGTTGTCCGTTTTCCAAAAGTGAAGTCTGCTTGCATTAGGGAATGCATCAAGAGGGAATCGAACCCTCGGCGGGTCGAAGCTCAGTTATAGATGGGACAGTCATGAACATGGCAACGACCCAGGTTACCACTACCCCATTGATGCGTGCATTAACAGAGTGTTAGATGATCAACTTCAACAAATGTTCGGTTTTGTCCAGTCGATCACGTTCAGTATTCGATATTCAAATTCCTTTTTCCATCCCTCCCTTTTTGCAATGATCGGACCCATCGTACCGTTAATACAGGCTTAGCGTTTGGAGCCCTCAACCTTAATCTAGCCGGGGGCATGCGCCATGATTTGAGGTCCAGAGGCCGTAGAGTAGAGAGAGAATGAAAAGACGGGGACGTGTCGAAAGCAGATGGGACTGACGTGACCCGGCTGTGGCCTGTGTGTAGTCCGCCACCCTGCTGCTCGCTGCCCAATTTGCGCCAGATCATATCTTTGAGGCGCGGATTCTTGTTTGTCTCATTGCTTGTTTTTCTTTATCTTTCCCTGGGTCCTCAAGGATTTGGGTACGAGATTACCATTTCTGATCATTGAAGTCTTCCAACACTCTGCACTACTCTATCAGGTCAATCAAGGATACAATGATCGTGTTTATAACACTGCAGTTCTGAGCTGAGTTTAGAGTGCACTGTTACCAAGTACCGTTGATTAGTGTGGGTACAAGTTGGGACAAAGTGAATCGACCTCGTCAAAGTTCCGCACAGGATTAAAAAGATCGAAAAAAGTCTTATGTATGATGTCCGTTTTCTAAAAACTTTGGAATGATTTGAGTGCATCAAGAGGGAATCGAACCCCCGGCGGGTCGAGTCTTGGGATGCAATGTCCATGGCAACTACCCAGGTTACCACTACCCCATTGATGCATGCATTCAGCAGGCTGTAAGTAGTACTAGATGATGAACAGATGTTCGGTTTTTTGTCCAGTTGATCAACATTTCCATCCCTTTTTGGAATGATCGATCGGACTGATCGGTAAGCAGGCCGTCAATTACTTTAGCATTTGGCCGCCCTCAACCCCCAATCTAGGGGGCATGCGCCATGACTTGAGGTCCAGAGGCCGAAGAGTAGAGTCTGAAAAGACGGGGACGTGTCAAAGGGCAGATGAGATGCGACTGATGTGTGGTCCGTGGCCTGTGTGTAGTCCTCCTGCTGCTCAATTTACATCCATTGCTTGTCTTTTGATTTTTTCCCCGTGTCCTCAAGGATCTGAGTACGAGACTACCATCTCTGATGGAATCAGATGGATACTACAACATATGGAGTGAAATCTTTCGAGCACCCTGCACTGCACTATCGGTTCAATCACGGATACAAATGATGTATTTTATACACTGCAGTTCTGAGTTGAGGTTAGAGTGCACTGTTACCAAGTACGTTGATTGGAGTGGGAATATGTAATTACTTTTGGGTAGGTAGTCGTTGATACATTGGATTATTTGACCACTTTTACAAAAGAGCTGTTCAATCTTTTTGAAGGGAGGGTCAATCCAAATCCACTTTGTCACGTATAAAGAGTATGTATGTTGTCCGTTTTCCAAAAATACGATGAAGGAATCGCACTGATGCATCAAGAGGGAATCGAACCCCCGGCGGGTCGAAGCTCAGTTATCAATGGCACGATGCTACGCATGGCAACGACCCAGGTTACCACTACCCCATTGATGCGTGCATAAACAGTCAGTAAGGTCATGATGTGAACTTGTACGGTCGATCACGCCGTTCAGTATTCAAATCTCCCCTTTTTGGAACGATCGGTCCGATCGTACCGTTTAATAGGCCGTCAATTCAATTATCGTTTGACGCCCTTAACCCTAATCTAGGGGGCCAAGGCGAAGTGGGGGATGTATTTGAAATACATTTTATAGCCCTTTTCTCGTTTTGACGTGACAGATTTTTTCCTTCCTCCTCCTTGTTGTTCCCCTTCCTCTTCCTCCAGTTTCTCCTTTCACACATACGCTTAGAGCACCGTGGTATAAACCCAAAAACCGAACTAGTCCAAACCAAGAAAAAAAGGTTAAATAGAGAAAGACTAGAGAGAAAATGTCTACTACCGAATCCACCACCACCTCCACTGGTACCTCCTCTCCCAACCCCTCTCCCCCAACAACCCACCCTTCTCACAACAGCAACGGCTCCGCCAATCCCAATCCCAATCCCAATCCCGCCCTTCTTACTCCACCCGCAGAACCTCTCAACCCCGCTCCGTTCGACAAGCTCCCATACAAACTAGACCCGAACTGGAAGCCCGAACCCGGCCACGTAGGTAATCTAACGGAGGAACAGCAAAAGGCGTTGGACGAGTTGAAGGAGGAGATTAAGAAGGCTGGGGCGTGGGTTGAGGAGAGGATGGATGATGCGATGGTGTTGAGGTACGCGTGTCCCTTTTGATGCGAGTGTTTTTGGCGGTTTTTGTGTTTTGGCTTTTGGTCGTTTCGTCGGTTATTCTTATCCACCTCGCCTTTTTTGCATGTTCTGTTAAACGCTTCTCCCTTCCATCACCCTTTTTTTTTCGCTTTTTTCGCTTTGTCTCTCCAAGATATAACGAGCCCTAACACGTTATCCATCACCACTCTAGGTTCCTAAGAGCCCGAAAATGGAACGTCGCCAACGCCAAGACGATGTTACTCTCCGCCGAGCAATGGAGGAAAGATTTCGGTGTTGACGAAATCATGAAGTACGTCTCTGTTACGTTTTTTTCTTTGTTCACTGCCCCCCCTCTGACTTTCTCAATCGTTTTCCTTTCCTTCTTCCGACTCTTTCCCTCAACACTCTTTACTCCTAACTCGATAATCACTTTTGCTTCCGTTTTTGTATAAACCGCTCATAAAAAAACTCTCAATCCACTCCCAACCCTTCCACAGATCGTTCGACTTTAAGGAGAAGGAAGAAGTGGACAAGTATTATCCTCAGTTCTATCACAAGACGGATGCCGTATGGTTCTTTTCCTTTCTTTCTTTTTTTTTTTTTTGCTTCCATCATTGTCTTGTTCGTGTGTGTCCGCAGCAGCTAATAATCCCTCTCTCTCTTTTTTCTCCCCTTCCTTGTTCCTGGCCCACCCCTCTTCTGCACCCTGCGACCTCCTGAACAACAAACCCACACTCCAACTTCATTCCCCCCTCACAAAAACAGCACGGTCGCCCAATCTACATCGAACGCCTCGGTTTCCTAGACATCAAAGCCCTCACCGCCTGCACCTCCCTCGACCGTCAACTCCAACGCCTAGTCTACGAATACGAAATCTTCCTCACCCACCGTCTCCCTTACACCTCCCTCTCGCACCACCACCCCGTAGAAACCTCCTGTACAATCCTAGACCTCTCAAACGTCTCCCTCTCCAACTTCGTCAAAGTGCGAGAATACGTAGCACGGGCAGCGGAGATCGGACAGGAAAGGTATCCGGAAGTGATGGGTCGGTTTTTTATTGTGAATGCGCCTTGGGTGTTTGGGGCGGTTTGGGGGGTTGTGAAAGGGCTGGTTGGATCCGGTTACGATTGGGAAGGTTAGGATTTTGGGGAGTGGGGAGAGGGAGTGGAGGGTGTTGAGGGAGGAGGTGGGGGGGATGGGTGGGCTGGGGAGTGTTTGCCGGAGAGTTTGGGGTTGGGGGAGGTGTAGGTGTTTGGAGTATGCGAAGAGTGGGGAGGGACAAGGTGGAGAGGATGGAGAGAAGAAGGAGGAGTGGTGTTTGGGAAGTGATGCGGGGCCTTGGAATCCTCCTCCGCAGAAAGTCACGGTGCAGGCGTAGAGAGAGAGAGATTCTTTTTCTGGGTATATGCGAGTTTTTTCTCTTTTGTCGTATCCCATAGGGCTTTTATTTCCTTTTTTCTTTTTTTCTTCCCTTTAATCCCTCCACACCGTAATTTTCGTACGCATACATACGCACAGTTCATGTCTTGCCGAACGTTTCATTTCCTAATCCAATTTGTACATACACAAGACGCATTTACCCAATTCCAAAAACCCTTTTTTAGTGACCATTCCTCGTCTGCGTCTACGTCTACGTCTACGATCTATCCTCAAATCCATTACCATACTTGCAACTCTTCACAGTCTTCTTCTCTCCTCCCTGGTTTTTTTCTTTCTTTCTGGTTGGTTGAACGATTAGATTTCTTAAAGTCAGGATTAAGGATCAAATACAACTTCATACACATGGATTCCGGGACGAAAGATATACCCTTTTCTTTCCTTACCTACCTGCCTTGGACTATGCATATTCTTATACATACGCTCGTAGTATCTAGTACAGTACTCGATAAGACTTTCTCATTGGGGATAACGCACGTTCGTTCGTTCAGTCCGTGCTCGTTCTTGGGAGTATCGATAGACTAGCCATGGTTGTATAGTTTCATTGAATAATAATGGCGCGTGCGTCAGGTGAGTCCGCTAGTACACAAACGTTCCTCCGAATCATTCGGACGAGTATGCCACGGGATCCGAAGCAAAATTAAATCGCGGAAACTTGCCGTTTTTTTTGATTGCCGCGCACTTTTTATGTCATTTTTGACCTCCGCAACGCACTTTCAGCGTGACATGTGACATGTCAAAAATCGCAACTCTAGCTCATTCGCAAACTTGTTCAGGTAGTAAACCTTTTTGGCTCATGGGTATATGTTAGTACACGGCATATTTCGAAATCGGGACTGTATATGTTAGACATATGCCATTTTCCTTAAATAACAACATTTTCCATACTCGGGCATATGTCTACCTAGTTTTTTTTGCAGGTTTGTGGATAATATTGTCTCTTTTGCTTGGCTACATACTATGAGACCTTCATATGATGCAGTAGGTAGTTTCCCTGTCTACCTCACAGTTATTATGATTTACAATAGCCATATGCATGTAAGAAATTGAAGATTCAGCACCATCTTAGTGACTGCCACTAAATTATTATTTAACAATAGCTTTGTGGACATGAGATAATGGTTGACTATTATAATCTAAGTAGACTGTCTCTAGGTCAATGTGCAAAGTACAGAACTTTCTTTATTCTTTTTTAACTGTACTCACAAGCTTAGAGTAGTCTGTAAGACAAGGATACAAGATACATAGCTACTACACAAGAGGGTATCCTTTATTTAATTGGGTATCACTTATGCACATGAGTGTGTGTGCAAAAAATGCAATGAACAGATGAGTGCAATCACCAGCATTTTTTCTTCTGCACTTTGCACTCATGCACATAAGTGATACCTAATAAAGTAAAGGACCCTTTTTTAGTAGCTATGTATCTGTTTCTTACAGACTAACAATCTGTCTGAGCTTGTGAGTACATAGTTAAAAAAATGAAAAAAGTTCTTCTGTACTTTGCACATTGACTCCTAGAGACAGAGTCTACTTAAATATAATAGTCAACCTTGAGTCAACCATTATTTCATACCCACAAAAGTATTGTTAAGTAATGATATACTAATGGCAGTCATTAAGATAGTGCCAAATCTGTTTTTCTTACATGCATATGGCTAGTACAAATTTATAATTGTGAGGTAGAGAGGAACAGTATCTGCTGCATCATATGAAGATCTCATAGTATGTAGCTAAGCAAAACAGACACTAATATCACTC
>ML179526.1:51001-75918 GCA_004369135.1 Dendrothele bispora CBS 962.96
CGCGTTGCAGAAACTTGAGCACCTAGCTGGAAGGTTATCTTTCCAATAATTTTTGGCTACCCAGAAGCTGCAGTTTTCGCTGCCAGCATTCTTCCGTTCCGAGCAGCGATTTCCAAAAAGGGTCCAACTTCCAAATCTGAAGCTGGTTCAGAAGAGAGGTCATCAGGCTAAACTCTGTCACGCTGAGCAGGAGCGTAACCGTCGTGAACTCTTGACCGTAAACAGGCCACAGCTACAAGCGTCGCGGATAAACATGCCGTTTGAGCTACTTCTCTAGATGTACCTTGTTGGTCTTCCCAAATTTTGAAGACCTGTCCTCGTATTTCAGTAAGCTGAATTTGCACGGGAGATACCTGAGTTCGTCCGTCCGGAGAGCACCACCGTGAGGGAACTACATAGGTACTTCCTTGAACCCAAACAGGCTGAGTCAAGGCTACGCCCGTATAAGCAGAAGTGTAGGTTCTGACCGCTCTTTCAGTAGCGGCAACAGATACACCTGCTGCGGTATAAAACACCGTTCCTGTTTCGTGATCAAGTATTCGACTTCCTCTACAAGTACTTCTTTACCCTTACGTCCCTAGAACCGTTACGATTCCTCAAAGAGGCTTACGTCTAGTAGTCCTTTCCGTCGGTCTAACGTTATTTAGTCACGCGGATGGAGTTATTTCACTATCTTGCGACGCCGCACGTTTTACGATGCGGACACGTTTGAGGTGAAGGACGACCGAAGGTCGGTTGAGGTTTGCTGAGTGGTCAGCTAGGGCAAGAAGCAGTCTCTAAGGTCTACCAGTAGCCTAGAGAAGAGATATATTACAACCCGTGTGTTGGGCTGTAGAGTAAGCGACACTGATTTGACCGCGTTAAACGACGGTTAGGTAGATTCCTCGTGAATCTGTTTCGCGACATATAGACGGCGATAGAAGAACCTTGAGCAAGGATGCGAGAGCAAATGCTACCACGAAGCCGGGTTCCGAACAGTCGGACATGGCTAAGTCTAACCCGTAGACTTTGCGAAGTGCCTCTAATTCTTCGCGGCAAGCTGTCTTCCACTCCTCCTGCTCAGCCTTTGGCAGGCGAGCAATATCTCGGTAATGCCACTCACGGATATTTTTATAGGCATTGTTGACTGATTCCTCATTTACCGCTTGAGAAAGCAGGTACTGTAGAATTTCGTTCAATTCGCGTGTCACGCGTCACCAGCCGATGTGGTAACACTTTTTAAAAAGTACAGGTTAGTTAACCATCGGACTTTTTAATAAGTACAGGACAACTTTGTCAGGCATACTTTTTAAAAAGTTGCTGTATACTTTTCCATTGGGTTTTTTAAAAAGAAGCTGTTTATTGTCCATTGGACTTTTTAAAAAGTAATGAGAAATAATTATAAAATAAGTTTAAACTTGCCTTATATCATGCTGTAGTGGCTTAGTAATACCATTGTGACCCCTCCCAAGGTGGAATTGCCTATTTGAAGGGATGTGGAAGGGTAGCAACACTATCTGAGCTAGTTGGAGCCATTCTGTCCCTAACCCTAACCCTAACCCTAACCCTAACTGCTAGCTGCCGGGCAGGTCCGAATCCGGGGGGGCAAGTTTTACGATAACCTGACTAATGCTTTTTAAAAGGTCTAGTGGGTGGTATACAGCTACTGTTTGCTTTCGCAAGCTCAAATAAGCCCTACTATGTTAACCCGTACTTATCAAAAAGTCCGATGGTCAATTGACCTGTACTTTTTAAAAAGTACTCTTGCATCTGGTGGCGTCACGCACTTCTTCAAAATGCGCGAATATCAGGTGGTGTTCGCGGTAACGGTGCCTTATGAGCGAAAATCTTATCAAAAGTGTCACGCGCCCTTATAATTTTTTTTCGCGCTGTAAAATTGGTTTATAGATTTATTACATGTGAGTGGCCGGTTGGTTGAAGTCTGTTGGGGCATCTCTTGATAGATATTCATGGAATTTGATAATGATATTGCTGGTAACAGGAGGCAGTGGAAATAGTGAAAGAAATATAACACTGAGAGAAGTAGATAGGAGGATCTTCTTCCTCACTGACAAAGGGATAGCTAACATGATTGTTATTGTTGTACTACTGCAAGCAGCGGCCTGAGATGTTTTGGTGTTGTAGAAAAAAATGTGAATCTGATCCGGTTTGAGTGCTCGTGTTTCTCTAGAAACTACATCTTTTAAAATCTCCCTTAAATGACAGCAGGCTAGATTGAGATTGGTGTTTCGAAACTGCAGTAAGTATAGTCAAAAGCCTCAACCATACGCCTATCGTCTTTCGGGCATCGAAAGTGAAAATTATTAACGTCACGCATCATGGTGCCCTTTGAGTGAAATCTATATTCCCTCCACCGGTCACAGTAACGGACCTTGAGCAAATTGAACGAAATTCTACAGTAATCAATAAATTTTACTCCCCCTTCCCTGCATAATTGTGTTATTTCTTCCTCACGTTCTGGTGCAGGTTGAGTGTCGCCGGTGGTGGTTGAACCTGGATTTCCAGGCACAGAACTAGGTCCGGGAACCTGTTTTGGTACTGTAGGTCGAGAGGGTCTGTCCCGTGGTTTTTTACCAGTGTCTCGCCATGTCTCGGTGTCTCCTACAGTTTTCTTCCACTCATTTGGTTTGTCTGCTTGAACCTCTGCTGGGGGCCGATCCCCATAAAGGTTACCAGGTCGTGAAGGCATTTTCCGCTGACGCCCTGAGGTCCGAGGTGCCGGAGGCTGTTCCAGTTCGGGTTCCTCTGCCGGAGGTGAAGGCAGGGGACTAGGAGCCGCTGGACCGTCGTCCTGCGTATCTTCCTGTCCATCTTGGTGGGAAGGACCATGAAGAGGATGAGAGGTAAAACCATCATCATCGTCGTCGTCTCATCATCGGGTGCCGATAAAGGCAGTTTACGGGACGTTCGGGGACGCTTCTCACACTTGGGGAAGACTGTCTCCTCAAAGATAGCATGAGCCGATGTAAAAACAACATTGTTTGGTAGACGCATAAAGCGATTGCCATGTCCACCAGGAGCTACGCCCAGATACACCATGTATTCTGATTTAGGAGCGAGTTTGTTCTTTCATATGTTAGCTGGGATATGTACATAAGCACCACAGCCAAAGACACGTAAATGGTCAATACGAGGAACCTCCCCCTTGATTCCCTCGTAGGGAGTCTGCCATTTAAGGCGACGCAGAGGTGTCCGGTTGTAAATGTGGACGGCATGTTCTACAGAGAATTCAAACCACGAGTCCGGAATGCAAGCAAATAGCCGCATTGCTTCGGCTTTATCCATCATAGTGCGCATGAATCGTTCTGCTCTCCCATTTTGCTGGGGCGTGTACGGCGCACTTTTAAGGATATCAATACCCTTTTCCTTCATCAAATTGACAAAGGCATCGGACATATATTCACCGCCGACATCAGACATCCATCTTTCGATTTTAGTTTTAAACTGAGTCTCGACCATAGCAATGAAGTGCTTAGTCGCAGTGAGTGCAGCAGCTTTAGTGCGCAGGAAGGTTATCCACGTGTGACTCTTGCAGTCGTCTAAAAAGACAATAGCATACTTATATTTATGATATGAGAGTACGGGGAATTCCTTCAAGTCCGAATGGATAAGCTCGAAGGGACGTGTAGCACGTCTCAGGCTTGGTGGGAATGCTCGTAATGGCAACTTCCCTTCAGCACAACCACGGCAAAGAGGAGTATCACGAGGAATCTCAATCTTAGGGAAACCGTTGGTATGCTTAGGTGCGTTAAGAAGAACGTCACGCAAAGGGTGGCCTAATCGGCGATGCATTGTCTCGTAATCGAGATGGTAAACGCAAGTGTCAGCAATTTCTGCGACATCATGCTGTGTATGTGGCAAGAAATATAAAGTTTCTGCCGGATGACGTTTGGTAAAAGATAAAAATCTTTGACCGGTTTTGCTCGTCAACTGAATATGCTGCGAATTACCGCGCACATTTAAGTTATCACGTAAAAAAGTGCCAAGCGACAGAAGTCGCTGATTAAGGTCGGGGACGTAAAAGACCGGTTCAATCGTATAGATATTTGATCCTTGACTTAGACGGACAGATCCTCGGGCCGTGATATGAGTCAGGCCATTTGCAGTTTTCACCAGTATAGGATCAATGTCTTGGAGTTCGGTAAAATCGGCTTTATCATTACTAAAGTGTGCAGAAGCACCAGAGTCGAGTAGCCAATTTGACTTAAAGAAGTCTTCTAACATTTTCTCAAATCCCTTACACTTATCACACTTGGCAGCAGAACAAGGACGCGCACATAAATTGTGAGAAGGTACTAATACAGTGGGGGCAGCATGTAAAATACGAGTACTACTCAAATCACCTGCAGCGGAAAAACGCGCATTAGTGCCACTGTAAGAGGGTAGAGAAAAATGGACGAACTCATCATCTTCGTCATTGGAGCCCATGGAAACCTCATCGTAGTCGACACCTTTGGTCAATCGATCCAAAAGGGATCGAGACGGTCCAGCACCTTCCGGTGCGGCGTCTCCCAAAGAGTCGGACATGACAACGTCCTCGAGGGCATGAACTCGTTTGCAGGTTGGCTCAAGGCCGATGTCCCGAACCAAATCGATAGACCTCTTGGTAGAGGTAAAGAAGGCGTCGAAGGGCTTGGGAGCCGGAGAGAACACCCCCATCGTCGGCCGAGTTGGCCTTCTCTTTATCCTTGCCAGAGCGCTTGCCGCGCTGACGCTTCTTCTTCCCATCTCCATCCTGCTTAGTCTGCTGCTCAGCGCTGGTATTTTGGCGCTTCTGCTGCGACTTGAAGTCAGGATCGCCATCCTTGCGCTTCACAGCCGAAAGTTTGTTGGCACTCTTGCCAGAGTTCCCGTCGTTGCGCTTGCTCCGGCCTTCCCACGCATGGACAGCAGCTTCGCGGATACGCTCTGGCGTCAGTTTCTCGACAATTTCGTCCATTGGCGTCTGAGCGACAGACTGGACAACATAAGAGTACCGTTCAGGGAGCTTACTAACAATCAGCATCACCTGAATAAACTTGGGGATGGCCATGCTAGTGGTATTGTCAGAACCAGCAGGCGGGGTGTTAGTGGCAATTCGAGTGAAAAACATAATGATGTTATCGATGGCAGCGGCGGGATGTTTGTCGTTAGGGATGTGGTAATCGATGGCACGTTTAAAGTCGGTGAAGACTGCAGTGACTCCAGGCTTACCATGCTGACCTTTGAGAAGGTCGTACATGTCCTTTGCCGTAGTAGAACCAGCGATCGTAGACTTGACCGCTTGAGAGACACGAAGGCGGATGTTGCCCATCGCCTTGTAGTTGTCAGAGTCCCAGTCTTTTTGTTCTTCGACATCAGTAGCAGGGCGTGGGTCAATCATAACATACCATACTCCCGCAGACATAAGGAACGCCTCGATGGCGTCAGACCATTCGATCCAGTTGGCACCAGTGAGAACAGGAACAACGTTGAGCAGAGCAGAAGACATTTTTAATCGTAAAATGATAAAGATCTGGGGAGTCAAACCGTCAGCGTTAGTCCTACACTGTTAAGAGAATAATAAAAGGCAGCCGCAAGGGCGCCACTCAACGGTGACGTCGACCCAATTCCTAGATATGTGACACAAAGTCAGCATAAATCCAGTACTGTCAATGTTCGCGCTGTACGCAAAGTACTGCAGCAAACGGACGGTCAATTAGCTAGGTATGCGATCCAATATGCAGCGGATAAAACGCGCAACATGGATCAAGCATCCAGGTAACCAGAGATCAAGGGCTCAGGGCCCATAACCTGTCGAGGGCGCATCCTGCTACAATAAAGTAGAAGATGGTAAGATCTGAGACATACCTGGGGATAAGAAGCTAAGACTGTTAGTGGAAAGCTTAGAGGGCTTAGGGCGACTATTTCTGAGAAGAAAAGAACTGAGTATTAAGGCAGGTAACTACTGTCCTTATATACTACAAAAGAGTGTGCACAGACCATTTGTATCATGTGCTCATAGCCATAGATCATATATTACATATATGGGAAAAAGCTGTGCATAATGTAAAGTAGATAAAAGAAAGGAATAGAACAAAGTTCAACAAATACAAAGTATTTAGTACTTGTAGAGACAATCAGTATAAAGTAAATACAAATGCAACTGTTGAAACATGCCTCAGAGTTCACACAATATAGTGGGAATGACTGCCAGTGAGGAACGTAGAGTCCATATGTAACGACGGAGTGTCGGCAATGTCGGCACACAAGAGAAATATCACAAGAGTCAACCAGAAAGACGGGGTTTAAGCAACGTAGTATTCCAGTGGACTGAAGAATACGCTACAAACAGTACAGTATTTATACGAGTCCGGTAAGTAAAGTAAAAGGCTAAACAGTTGGGTCAAATAAAGAGTGACTCAAAGTAAGTCGATAAAAGACCTCTTGGTAGAGGTCAGCAGACAAGTTGAAGTAAGATAAGAAAATGGGGTACAAAAGTACATCAGGAAAAAGTCAAATAAGCCAGAGGCTATCTAAAGACTGTAATTAAGTGCCATGGCCGTCAATGGCCATCAAAGTCAGCCATGGAGGCCATGGCACACGCTCAATTTAACAAAATATCGTTGGCTGACTTTGATTATCTTTGGATAACTGTGGGACACTCCTGGGACACTCCTGGGGCACTCCTGGGACACTCCTGGGGTACTCCTGAGACACTCCTGGACACTTTTGGGACATCTTTAGGACTGCTCTGGTTTTCAAAGAGAGGCTTAAGCTACACACTGCTTACACATTCAAATAAGAATCAATATATTAAGAGAAGCTGCTAGGATGTACAAGACATATCAACATATCTAACCAGAAATAGTACACTATAGTTTTATGACCATAGGTTTGCTTGATACTAAAGTAGTAAGAAAAGAGGAAAAGAAACACGCAAGAATGATGGGAAAGGGCAATCAATGAAGCTAGGATAATATAGCTAACAAACAGGGAAAGGAGGAAAAGAAACATAGAGCGTAATCAGCAGGAGAAAAACAAAAGAAAAAGGACACACACCCAGCACAGTAACCATGATGACCCAGCAGTGAGCAAAGGAACTACAGAGTATGAGGTCAGCAGAAGAAAGACAACGTGTTGAAGAGGGCACACACCAGGCTAGCAGCGTCTGTTATGACCAAGGCATAAAAAATGATAGAGAGGTGTGATGTGTGGAAACCATGAAGAGAAGCTTCCCTTGAGTGAACGCATACATATAGGCCTCAGAAGGTGATGGAGTGAGGGAGCAGGGGAGGACTTGGGAGAGATGATGAGAGTTAAGAAGAAGAAGGAAGAGGTAGAACTCACGACGAAGTTTTCAACATCATGTGACTTGTAGCCCAAAAAGGAAACTTACACACAGTTGTGTGTGTATTACCAAAAGCAGTCAGGGACTTTCTACGTTCCTTTGTTCTTTCTCTATATGAACAATTCAGAAGTGCAGAGCTAATTCCTTGAGTCACAAGTTGTACTAAGTAAGAAAATTCATGGAAAAGTTCTGGGACAGTCCTGAGATAGTCCTGAGATAG
Organism: Dendrothele bispora CBS 962.96; assembly: GCA_004369135.1. Classification (NCBI taxonomy): domain Eukaryota; kingdom Fungi; phylum Basidiomycota; class Agaricomycetes; order Agaricales; genus Dendrothele; species Dendrothele bispora. The sequence continues at coordinate 58,531 of ML179526.1, forward strand.
TTCTGGACACTCCTGGGACACTCCTGGACACTCCTGGACACTCCTGGACATTCCTGGGACACTCCTGGGACACTCCTGAGATACTCCTGGGACACTCCTGGACACTCCTGGACACTCCTGGGATAGTCCTGGGATAGTCCTGGGATAGTCACAGGAAAACCCTATTAGGCTGTCACATGAGTGCACAGGCTCTTTTGGATTGCCATGGCTTTGAAAGACAGCCTGGGGGTGACCTAGGGGTGATATGGACAGCCAAGGACAACTTCATGGCTGTCTCTGGCTTAGGGGCTTTTTCCTGATGTAGGACATATGATAAAGGTAATTGATAGAAATGGAACGAGAAGGATACCTGGGGGTGAGTGCTCATAGCACCAGGGGTAAAAAAGAGGTAGGTAAGCATAATGCGTGGTTGGCCACGCTTCCGTTACACCATAATATGGTATATGGTATATATCTTGTCGATCATAACACGGCTGGGGGTTTTAGTACAACTTGGAGAGAGGAGAGGAGAGGAGAGATTACATAATCAAGCTGCAATGAATGCTAGCAAGAAGACAGACCAGCCCTGTTAAGGCTGACCACGGATGCATCCGCAGATATCCGTCATCCGAACCGGCCGGTTTTTTCATTTCAAAATTCCTTATCTGCATCCGGATTCATCCGGGCCAATAGATACCTGCATCCGGGCCATCCGACCGGCAGGTATCCACAGATACCAGATATCTGCATCTGCAGATACTATAAACCTGCAGGTATTGAGTGTCTATTCACAAAATTTAATCATATACAGTTATTAAAGTCATAGATTTAGATATATAATAATAAAACATCTATTACTCCTTATTTAATAAGTCAATGGATCTCAGTTAGGCAACAGGCCATATTTTTTTGTGTTGTACATCATTTTGAAGATACCAAAAGGCCACACATTTTTCATTTCTAGAAGTAATCACACAAACTTCTTGTTGGGTATTTATTCATGTTTCTAGAAATTGTGGCACAATTTGATATAAATTGAAAGGTTATATATAAAAATGTGGAGCCTAATCCAGTGTGTACAGATTAATGATTTGCACAGATTCCATTTCTAGAAGTTGCTGTCAAACTCAATATTTGAAGTTGAGAGTACAAAAAGGCCCTAAAAATCCTGTGTGACTATGAATGGATGTACTTTGTCAAATCAAAAAATTACTACCTCAATGAGACTTGTTGTATTTAGTATCCTTCTGCTGCTTTTAAGAACAAGCAAAGGCAACATCTGGAACAGGCTCAAAGTGACACTGTTGTAATAGTTTCCTGATTTAGTCCATAAATTCATAAATTCATGTTTTTTGCACTCTCACCTTCAAAAATTGATTTTGAGAACAACTTCTAGAAATGGAATCTGTGCAAATCATCAATCTGTACACACTTGATCAGGTTTCACATTTTTATATATAACCTTTTCACTCATATCAAATGGTGCCACAATTTCCAAAAACATGAATAAATACCCAACAAGAAGTTTGTGTGATTACTTCTAGAAATGAAAAATGTGTGGCCTTTTGGTATCTTCAAAATGATGTACAACACAAATAACTATGTGGTCTGTTGGCTATAATCTTAACTGAAACTTATTGACCTACTAAATAAGTAGATTGAAACTTCAATTATTGATACTTCAAGAATGGCATTGAATATATATTAGTTTCAGACTTAAGGCAACATGTTTGTGTATACTATAGAGCTAGAGGCAGGTAGTAGCAAGTGATGATATTTATTTCATAGTGATTTTGAATTATTTTGCATAAATTTTGAATGTTAAACAGTGAAATTACACTATGTACAGATGCCGGATACCTGCAGGTTTTTCAAAATTTCCCAAAATCTCAATCCGCATCCGGCAGTATCCGCATCTGCAAGTTGCGGATAGATTTTTTATCCGGACCGGCAGGTTTTCCCACGGATAACCTGGCAGGTACCGGGATAAAACTGGCATCCGTGGACAGCCTTAAGCCCTGTCATATATGTAGGTAGGTAGGTAGGTTATAGGATAGCGCAATCCACAAAAAAAAAAAGGCCACGTGCCCTTTTCAATCCTGGAGCTCAGCCAACATCTCGACACAATTAGCACTTCATCATCTTAAAACCATTAGGGCTTGGTCTAAATGAATTAAAAGCGCGGATCCATGATATTGTATCGTGTTATGCTGGGGCGGGAGTCAAAAAAAGGCTGATGAGGCCAAAAAGAGAACATATAAATCCTTTGTACGAGGAAATTGTGAAGACTCTGGTGGTTGGAAAGCCCGAGTTAGCATAATATGTTGTATGACATGTTCAACATTGGTTTGCGAGGTCGAAAGAAACTCATTATTGCGATTGAGGTTTTTAAGCCGCATAAAGAAGGATTGTCTATAGAGCTTGTCAAGCTGCAGCGACTTGCGGCGTAACCTGAGACCGACAAAGAGATGATTAGTAAGTAGACGAAAAGATGCCTTTAAAGGTTCACCTTTCCAGGTCGTTAGCGACATCGACTGAATCGGATGGGATGATATCAAGGATATTGACTATCCTTTGTCGGAGCTGTTGAGCTCTTGTCTTGGATGCGTTCACCCCCTTGAAAACCTTCAGTACAAAAAAATTCTGCAAGAATGACGCCAACACACCTGGGTGACATCCTTGAGGGCTAAAGCACCTCCAACTGCACTTTTCAACGGAGGGAAAGCGTCTGCCCCTCTATCAATGACCCATAGAGTTGTGGTCGAAATATCTGCAACGCTGGCCAGAGAAAACGTACGAAAAATTCGAAGGGTTTTCAGAATCCTAGGTTCCTTGCCACGAATAAATTTAGAATATGCAGCGTCCAACTGCAATCTGAGAGGGCCAAATTGAATGAGTGGCGTTGAACTATGCATATCGAAATGGCGGTTGATATCGCAGAATAACCTGGAATGTAGTGGTTGCACCATCAGACACTTGTCTATTAGACACTTGTTAATGTGGCACTTATGTTGTAAGATGTGATATTTCCATACACATTTCAGGGGAAATTTGTGAAGGATCAGGGATAGCTTCAGCGACGGCCTCCAGAATTTCAATGGATCGCCAGCCAAAGGCCTGTTGTTTCTTTGAACTGTTTGATCACTAGACAAGAACAGTGAGGGTTCGATATCTGATGGCGATCGTGTTTAGTCTATACTCACATTCACATTTGAATACAGAATGTTCACGATATTAGCGAGAGCTTTGAGGTGGGGATAGTGTTCAGCGGATTGAGTTAAGGATGTGAGACAATCAGAGTAGGAGGAGGAACTAGCTGCAGATCGAGATTTTGAATGTCGCAGAAATTTCAACTGTGGCCTCGTGGTGGGCTTCGAGATCAATATCAGAACATTTTTTACATCGAATCAACAAGAAGTACCTTGGCTATCCATCGGTGGAGCCCGGACAGTCTCCTGCCCTCACCGGGGGAGGACGAGGGCATTAGCCTGCGTCGAGATTCCAACGTGATGAATGATGCTTAAAGCTTTGTTATTTGAGATATCTTATATACTACTAGGAGCTTATGGCATTGTGGCGGCTACAGCCTCAAAGAACCATCGGTGACAGACTTGTTCGATCTGGTCTCAAGATCTCGTTCACTCAAAGACCCAGATAATAATACAGACGTGTCCTATACGACCTTTACCTCACATACGCCCATGTCAACTTCAATGTCATGCAACATGTCGACGCGTCCTACTTCACTGTGACCGTAATCCTCTCAAGTGTTCAGTACGACCCGGAATACCTTTCAAATTAAGATAGAAACCAAACCAGCGAACTAGTGAGATGCTGTCAAGTGGGTCAATTGGGTCAGCAGGTTCCTACTGCTGTGGAAAAGGTGTACAGGTCACGGGCGTTAATAGAAGACTACATCTTCCATTGCTGTTCCATCCTGTGAGGCATCCCTTAGGATCCATCTATGGACAACCATATCCACTTCTTTTCTACAGCAGTAGGGACATGCTGACCTGATTGACCCACCTGAAAACATCTTTTACATTTTGCTAGACTGCTAGTTCACTGCTTCGGTTTCTATCTTATTTTTGCCTTTGGAACAATCCAGAAGCAGTGTGCTGCTGATAGTAAGGGTGTTTATAATTATATCAAATAGGAAAAAATGGACTCAGTCGCAAATCTCAAAAACGGTGGGGTGGCTTTTGTCCCTCTTATGACCCGAGGGATATAGTTCTCCGGTGAGACGCTGAGTGTAGCTCGGCGGCGAGAAATACTCTCAAACCAAACCTAACCAACAACCCAACTTGCGAGTTCTTTTGTTGTGAGAGGGCGGAACTCTGCTACTAGGGCACAACAGAGGACACTGGAAACGATACGAAGCTCGGGTCAAAGACAGTAACGCGGCGACGACAGGAAGGTAATATCGGAGCGGCGAAGCCAAGCTCGACAATGCAAACAAAACGAGTAGGGGATGGGGGATAAAAGTTATAAAGATGTAGGTAATCTCTTGGGGTGATCCAGTGATCACTTTGAGCTCTGTGCTCGACTTGGGGAAACTCTTTGGAAACAAACTAGAACTCTTTGAAAGGAAAAGAAACTTGGCAAACTTGACTTCTTAGAAACTTTAGAAAACTTGGGAAACACTTTAAAACTCTTGGGAAAACTCTTGGATTCTGCTGTTCTCTTCTGTGACAACTGATGTCCCAGGAGCCTCTACTACGAAGACCTTTACGTCTAAGCAATAAGAAAACTCGAGTAGAGGTACGTAGAGTACAGGCTTATATAGGTGTGAGGAATAATTAGCTAAGGCAGTGCAGTAAATCGCTACAAACAAGTCAATGAGGTCTTGTGATACGGTCGCCGACGGATAGGTATGAGTCAGGGGAGGGGCTAGAACCGGAGACGGGAAGTGGAATCGGACCGGACTATCGGATCGAGAGGTCGGATGGATCGAAGGGTAGGTCTACCTGCTCAGGACTGAGATACTGTTAGTGGGTCATCGTAGAAGCAGTCGTCGACATGTAAAAACAGGAGGAGTAACAAGCAAACCTGCCAGTGAGTTGGTTCTTAAGAGGATATGCCCTTGAATAAGGCCTCGGCGTAGGCTTTCGAAGGCGTGGACATCCCAGTTGGTGGTAGTCGTAGTGCTAAGACGACACCGAGTAAGGAGTAGTAGGAGACCCAAGAGGGGGCAAACACTGTAGTTCGAAGACCCTGTCGAAGACGTGATAACAAGCGCAAAATCGCTTGAGGCGTATTATCTCCCCTATACTTTTCTTTGGACCGTCCTCGGTCATCCTGAGCTACAGTTTTCACTCAGTCATGAGGACACCTGCTGGCAAGCACCGCCGTTTTTCACAGGTTGGTTATGTCCGGTCTCCGTACAACTCTTCGCATTTTGAGGGATGCGCCGACTAATACAATACCTCGCCGAGCAGCCCAATCCTCCAGGTTGCCTCTGCGAACCGATTGATTGTGGGTGCTGCACTGGCTAGTCCTCGTCGCTCTATCAAGTTCTTCGTCGACGAGCCATGCTCAAGTCTGACTTTCGATCGTCTCTCAACCCAGGAGGCGCCACCGGAAATACCGAAGTCGGTTACCCCTTTTGGTAGTAAACCGAAACCCCACAAGACAGTGCTCCTGTTTGCTTCCGCCACTTTATAGTCTCTTTTGGAATTTCTTCCCCTCTTTCAACTCTTGGAGCCGACCACTACGACGACTCGCCTGCACACTCGCGCAAGTCTGCGACATTGCACTTTCTTTGAGCTTTCCTCTTTAGGTATGTATTTTAAAACTTTTAGATCCGGAAATGCAGCCATCAGCGACATCTCCGTATGTGGTCGTCTACTTCAGGCAAAACCCTGCACTCTTTGGTAAGTCAGGGTCCTGGGATACCCACGAAGTAGGTATTGAAGCAATAAATGCCGCCGTTTTTACGTAGCATGCTCTGTTCTTTTGATTTTTCTGTTTTCCCTAGGCAAAGAAGGTCCATGCACAATTCTGCCACATAAAAGGCCCTTTCTTCAACGCTCTAGGTTTCTTTTGGCACTTTCTCACCCTTTCTTGCCCTCAGCAACACTGTCACAACCAGCACGCTCAAAAATCTCTCTCCCCACCCCAACAACGACCTACACATTCAACAACTACCTCGCCGTCCTCGGTAAACAGTCCGTCTTTGAGATGGCCCACTACAAATCAACCGCACAGAACCCTTTTGGGGGCCTGCAGGCGTTCTTGAACGACCACAGGGTCCTCTTTTCACCGTTGACTCTGAAGACCTACTTCCGCGAAGACCTAATTAGTCTAGCCACTCGGGTCAAGGACATCTTCGTGAGTCTTTCTCTTTTGACTCCAGCTCCTTGCTCTAGGGCCTCGTCGACGCTTGGACCGCCAATATCAACAACGAGTTGCCCCTGGCCGTAGACCGGGCTTGGCTCACGGTCTTTCGCAATCTCCGGGACGCATACGATCCTTCAATCTTCGAGGAAGACGCGGAGCTGGGTGCAGGAGGAGGAAGAAAAGGCTTTGAACCAGGTGAGTCTCCTGAACCCCACCTTCGCCTACCCCTTCCACTCCATATTTTATCCGCGCAAGTGCTAACTGAGCCACCTTGGCGTTTCTTTCAACTCTTCTCTTTGGATTACAGGGACTTGCCCAACTGGTCTCTCTAGCCGACTGCAAGTTCGGTCGTCCGGAGACACCTTTCTTGACGAAGACCACCAACGAGGATGGAGAAGAGGTTAGTATTGAACCCGACCACTCTTCCATCAACTTTGGACCTCCTGAAAAGGGGGAAAAGTTTTATCTGTCGCCTCCCATTGCAAGTTCTCGCCGAAACCCTTTCACTGGAGGTGACGGGGCCTCCACTTCAAAACCACCACCCATTCCTCCAAAACTGACTCGGAAATCCGCCTTCTCAGGCCTAGAGACCAAGTCTGGTGCTGCTACGCCCTCGAATGCTACCAAGACCGCGATGGCTACACGCTCGGCTCCAGGGACAACAACCTCCACCAGGACTTCGGAGACCACTCAAAAACAGCCAACTAAGCCTGCTAAAACCGCGACGAAGCCCGCCACAGCCAGCAAGGCTCCTGCCAAAATTAGTGGCGGGGCCAGCAAGAGTTCAACTCCGGCTCCAGCTCGTCCTTGTAAGTGCCCCAGACACCTTTCTTTGGGTCCTTCTCTTTTCTAACTTAGTGGTCTTAGTGCCTCGGGCCACCAGGGCTACCAAAGACTCTACTACCACCTCGACTACCAATTCCAATCCTCGCAAAAGGACTCAGGATGGCTAGTCTTTCTTTTGTTTTCTTTTGGTAATTTCTTCGCTAACAGACCTCCCTTACTCGTCTGTAGAGATCTCCTCAGCTCAAGAGTTGACTCCTGCCTCCAACCTTCGTGCAACAAAAGAAAGGGCGGCTCGCAGCCGTACCCTCCCTGCTATCGCCGTTCTGGAAGGATCACCGGAGCCCCCTCCAGCCAAGAAACAACGACTCTCCAAGCCTGCTCCGACAACCAACGCTCAGGCCTCGTCTTCGACTGCTGCGGTGCTCACCAAGATCAAACCCAAAGCCATGGCTGGCGAGGACGACCGGGGATGGTGGCACCGCCACTACAAAGACTTCCCGCACGTCCTCAAGTTGCCCCAGGTCAATCCTCAGCCGAATTACCCGAACGCCCAGTCCCTTCTTCTCGTGAAGAGGAACGGTATTTTTGCGAACGTCGACACCGACCCCGCTCCAGAACTGCTTCGGGTCGAAGCCCTGGCAGCCTACACCGATAGAGTGGTGAACGGGGTAAGTCTTTCTTTAACTCTTGGCGTCAGCTTTTAAAAGCTGACACCTTTCTCTTTGGTAGCCATATCCATGGAAGTGCAACCAATGCAACACTTCCCGCAAGACCTGCGTCTTCCGTGGCCACGCCAAGAAGTGCGATGCCTGCACAAGCGCTCGCAACTCGTGCAGTTTCCTGGATAACGGCCTAAAGTTCTTCTTCCATTGAGAGGATTCTGCCGGTAGAGTGGCGCTGGCTCCGTCTCGTAGGTTTCTTTTGATTTCTCTTTGGTTCCGACTCTCTCTTACTGACTCTTTAATCTTTTCTTTCGCAGACATGGCCTCCGAGGCTCAACGGGCTCGTCGACTTCGTCATGAAGCCGACCTCCTGATTGAGCACGCTGCTCGTCTTCATTATGAGGCCGACATTATGACAGCCCACAACACTGTGGCAGTCCTCCAGATCCTCAACATGTCTCCGAACGACAAGAAGCTGGTGGACGAATACCGGCAAATCGACGACGACATTCGGGACCTGTTCGACAATGTGGGTTTCTACAAGGACCTGTTCCCCGACCTCAACGACCCTCGGTTCTCGCTGCCTTCGGATTCGCAGATGAAGTCGCCGAAGAAGAGAAAGAGACTGGCAAAGGCAACGACTAAGGCCAAGGCACCTTCGAAGAAAGGCAAGGAGAAGGCCGTCGAGCCCGTCAAAGAGGAAGAGGAGGAATACAAGGAGGAAGAGGAACCGGAGATGGATGAAGAGGTGGAGGAAACCCAGGAGCTTGGTCAGTCTGCGAGTCCAACTGCGACGGAGCGCGTCCCTTCCGACGACGAGGAGGACGATGGTGGGGATACTGATCATACCTACCATCCTCCTAAATCGCAATCCGAGGAAGAGGAGATCCCTCCAACTGACTCCGACGGTGAGCGAGACTCTCAGCAGGAAGAGGAGGACGAGGACAAAGTCTTCGATCGCGACCAGCTCCACTCTTCTCCCATCCGTCCCAGTATCCTAGGCTTCGAGGAGGAGGCAGTAGAGAGGGAAGATGTCGTTGACGAGGGGACAATGCAGTCCGTCGTCGACGTCATCTTAGGGCGAGACACCGAGGAGGAGAGGGAGACTGCAGAGCCATGTATCGACTCCTAGGTTTCTTCCTCTCTCTCGTCCTCGGTTCAGCGTCGACTTCTCCCCTTCGTCGTACTCCGGTCTTCTTGGTTGCATGGGTCTGCTTCGCCCCTTTGTGGGCTTTGTTTTATTTTTCTTTTTATACTGTGTTACATCGACGACCCCGCCCGAACATTATGCTGCCCGGTGCCTTAGGCGCCTTTCTTTTTATTCTTTCTTGTCAGCCTTTATGGCCTTTTATGGACTCTCTTAGATACTACTTGTAGTCGTACCCTTATGGTACTTGCTAGGACTCGGTAGTTATCTGTATCTCGTGTTTTCAGGGCTTTTATGCCCACAAAATAAAATCGCCGCCCTTGATGTGGGCCCTTCTGCGAAATTATGACTTGTGTGACATAAGTGACCAAAATCTCTTAGTGCAGCTTTTAAACAAGTCTACACTGGGTGTCTTTGACTCTGAGAGATTAGCTCTCAGGTCTACGACTCTCTCTTGTTACTTTTTACAATGATCCCAAACAGATCACAGAAGCACTCTCCTAGGCTTCGCCTAGGGGGCTTACTGTATGCTGTTCGAAGATTCTTCCAGAGTCGTCGAACTAGTTCTGGGTGGCTTCTACCCATCAACTCTGAGGATGAGATCCCTCTGAAGCGATACCCTTCAGATTCCCATCTTCAGGTCCAACTGCGACCTATTTGGGCTTCTACCCCAGGTCTACTCCGTAGGAAGTCATTTAATGGCTGGTACAATACCACTCCATCGTTCTCTTTGGCTTTTACTGACTTAGTTCATGCTCCAGGGGATCTCCACAAGCATATCCTGGCTCTTGGGACTCCTCAGTCTTCGAACAGAACGCCGTCGGTGTGTCCTTCTCAGACCTCATTCCTTTCCTCGGCGACTCAGTTGAAGGTCCTTCCTTTCTAGATGTATCCCCGCTCAACTATCTTAGAGCTCTAGGATGCTATTCTGACGTTCGAGAGGAGGTCGCTTCTGCCCTCCAAGAAGGCATTCTAGCTGAGCCTATCGTCTCCGTAGCCAAGCTCGATCAGTTCGACTCCGACGAAGAAGACCAAAGTGACGCGGATATGCCACCACTCCAGACTCCCTCTGACTCCGGATCAGACTCTGGTGTCGAACTCGTCTATTAAGACTTTCTTTTACTACTGTCCTTTCCTTTGGAGGCGACCGATCCTTGGGTCGTCTCCCCTCTACTTTTACCAACTTAGCTCGGCCGTAGTGTAGTCAAATTCGAATATTATCGATAGGGCCACCAGGTCCGAATGAATTTGAATCATAAGGCTTTCTGGAATATTTAAGGCACTAGAGCCGACTAGGTCGACTCCACCTACACCATGCGTCGCTGTCTCTTTTGCCCTATGTGCCAAGGGCAGTTTTGTAACCACCCAGTGAGGAATCCAATCGCCGATACTGGAATGCTTGCTCTGCGCCGGTGCCACTCTGACACTGAGGTGGCGCTAGCTCGCCTACCAATAGCTATTCGACTCGCAACCTCTGGCAAGCGCTACGACTCTGTGGATAGCTCCACTCGGTATGGTCTTTTTGTTTCTCTTTGTGATACAGGGTATCCTGAAACGGAGTTCCGCTTTTCAGGCGTCCGCTCTGGTTCCTGCCTTCTTATTAGCAATTTGACGAAGACCCATGCTAGGCCAAGGTCAGTCATGCGGTCTGCTCTCCCAGCTGCGATCAAGTGGAGCTGATCGACCGCCCTACAGGTCCATATCAGGTGTCTGCGATCCTGCCCCTAACTAGAAGACAGTCGGCGACCTTTAGTTCCTGTAGTCATAGCCTCTCTTTTCCTCTTCGTAGCCTAGGATTTCTTTTGTCTTTCTTCTCTCGTCGAAGCTTCCTGTCAAGTACTTCAGCTTTCGAATGAGATGTCCCCATTCTACTGCCACTTTTCCTTGGACTGAAAGTCGTCGATGGTGCCACCATTTAAGCGGTTCCTTGATACAATCACATCACCCGAGCTCACCACCACTTCTGCTCGTCACAGATACGCCATTTCGGTGCACTGTTGGTGACTGATTCGTCGCTTAGGTAGGCTCTCTTGTTCTCTTGTCTGGAACCCTCTGCGAGATATTCTCATGGCACCATATACCTCTCCCCTTTACTTTGAGAACGTTGTCCTCAACGCCACCAGGGAACGAGTATAAAAGGCCCCACAACTCACAGGGATCCTCATCGCAGACCAAAGCACTTTTCGTACTTCGACTACTTTCTCTCTTGCCCATCCTGGCGTCTACACCCAACAACAACACTTTCTCGACTCCTAACTCGACTTCCAACAACACCCCCGGCACCTCCACCGACGGTGACAACGCTCAGCGACCTTTGAACGATCCCGAGGCGACCAAGTATATTTTGGCCTACAACCCCGTCAATCGGACTGCCAACCTCATCATTGTCCCGAACGACTTTGTACCAGGTGTCTCTCCCTGCTTCTTCTGCGAAAGTCGCCAACATCGATCTTCACCATGTCCAGCGCAGTCATCGCAGCCTACGGAGCCGACACAGCGTACCGACACTTCCAATCGGAAGTGAAGGAACAGCATGAGGGACTTGCGAAGATCTTCAGCAAGTATCCCGACAGGGATGCTGCCAAGATGCAGAAGATCGGCGCAGCTCAAGAGCTTCTCACCATTTTGGTAAGTCGGCGACCTTTACTGCTCGGACGTCTCTTCTAACTTTTCCATAGAGCAGTGCCCACTCCAGCTCTTTTCAGGACGTCATGGTTAACGATCTCGGTTTTATGGAAAATTCTTTTATCTCTGCTTGGAGTCTCGCCGAGAAAGCCTTCAATCAACTTCAGGAGGCGATCCCTGCCACTCACTCCAAAGTCAACTCACTCGTCACTCGATATCGCAAGTTTCGAGACGACAACGATCGTCGTCAGAAAGAACGCGTACGTATACACTCTCTTTCCAGACCTCGTCGAAGTAACTCAGACCATCGGCGATTTTCTTTTATAGGGCGATCAAAACGTCCCACCGGTTGCTGTGGCTAATACAACGCCAGTGGATGGTCAGACCACCAACCCTTCCACGGCTTCGACCACTCTTCAATCTGCGGCTACCATCCGTTCCGGACCCATTCGAGGACGCAGACGTGGTTTGAGCATTGCAGGGCGCACAGTGAACTCGTCTGTTCATGCGCCACCTAATCCTGATCAGGATGTGGCCATGGCGGACTTGAGTTCCAGCGTCGACCCCAATGCTACTCCGACCACACCGGCGAACCCTCCTGGGACCAAATCCCGGAAAGTATGTTCCTTTCTTCAATCTTTTAGTCCTTCACCAAACATATACTCTCCCATAGGAACGTAGTCGAAGCAAGAAGTCTGAGAAGCGAGTCGTCGTCGATGAGAATACACCTGCGCCCGCTGTAAGTTCAAGCCACGAATTACTACCCTCTCCCATGGTTTCTCTGACACAAACACTCTATCAGCTAACGGCTACCATTGTCCAAGAAGTATAACCATCAACTTTTCTCTAAGATATGCCAGGCTAAGACGAAACCATAACAGGTCAGCGCCCAAGCTCAAGCTATCGCCAAGACCGTTCCTCGCAAGCGTACCATCTCTGTAGATGCTGACAGTTCTGCTGCGAAGGCTGCACGGCTCGAAGACTCCCTCAAACACAAGTCCCTAGAGGAGCTGGCATCTATGGCCAGTAAGTCCCCTATACTTTTTTTTGTGTTTGCTGTCCTCTCTGAATCTCTTTAAACTCTCAGCCAATGTGATGACACTCGATAGAGAGTCCCTGTGGGCGTTGTTCACCCTAGGCAACCACTACCGGGATGTCGTTCTTCCTGGCCTTTCTCTCGACGACCCTTCAACTCTGACCACGAGCGCACTCGTCGACACCATCGTGATGTTACAGAACCGTATGCGGTCCAACACAGTCGAGTCTCTGCTCAACCTTCGTAACGTACAAGACAGCGCGTTCTTGCTCGTCGACTTGCTCAGGGAGCACCAGGATCGTCTTCAGGACTTCTCCGACAAGGGAGGTCAGACATTGAGTGAAATTGCCAAAGCGAAAGACGAAGTCCTGCCTCCTACCGACCCTTATCCAACTCCAACGGAGGAAGATAAAGTCTTGGACGAAGCAGAACCCCTCGGCGATGCAGCGACCGTAGTTGCCCACGTCTCCGCTCCACCTAGCCTTGCACCTTCTGAACAATCCTTCCCTGACTCTGAAGCTTCTTATCAGACTGCGTAGAAACTCGCAGTCCTTTCTCTGTACACCATTTTCCTCCTTCTTTGAACCTCCTTCTTCGAATCCTGGCATCAGTTCTCGTCGACGAGCCTGAGTAAAGTCCAGAACCCTTTCTTTTCAATCAGTAGTCTATAGTGTTCTATAGTCCTACTTTTCTTTTGTTCAATAAATGTAAGACTCCGAGTGATGGAGCAACCTTTTGTGACTCTTTAAAACTCCAGTCGCCGCCCTAGTGATCTGAGTCCGAGCCTACTTGCTCATCGTCGTCTCCCAGGGTTAGAGGCCAACTGCTCTCTCCACTTTCTTCTCCTGCTAGCTCAGTGACCACCCCATCCATCTGTATCTCGACAGGAGGTGTATCATCCGGCTCAGGTCCATTTACGACTCTATCAAGCTCCTTCGCCGACAGGCCAGTCAACTCCTCCAGATTCGAAGGTAGTTTGACCTTTCATCTCGCAGCGTAAGGGTACACTCGAAATGCCGCTATCTTGTTCGCAATCACCGATCCATCCATTTCAGCCAACACATAGGCACCACCCAGGGTTCGGCGAATGACTATGCACGGACCAAGGAATCTCGGCTTCGCTTTCTTGTTTAAAGCTTTCTCTATTGCAGTATTCCAGACTAGAACAAGAGTACCAGGAGGGAAGTCCCAACTTCGAATAGTTGCTTGGTTCGCCTCCAGGTATCGCAGAGTTCTTCGCCGTTTCTCTTGGTCGACGCGCTCAATCAACTTCTCCACCTCAATCGCATGCAAGCCCAGTTGCTTAGCACGGATTCCTATAAGCTCTTCTGTTGACCAGAATCCAGCTGGAGGCTCCACCAACCAGGTAGCTTGAACTATGTCCAAAGCTAGAACAGGATGCGACCCCGTCACCGCAAAGTACGGAGAGCAACCCATTCACTTCCTAGTAGTGATACGCTCAGCCCAGAAGACCGGTATCAACATCTTCGCCCACTTGCGCATGTCGCCGTCGCATGCCTTAAACAGCGACTGCCTGACATCCCAATGTGGCCTCTCTATCTTTCCATTGGCAGGGGAGTTATAGGGAGTGATCTGTATTCCCTTAATCCCATACCTCTTCTCCAAGTAAGCCAGAGCCGCCTTAAACACAGACCCATTATCCGAGACAATGACTGACAAGCAGCCCCATCTACAAATAACGTCCTCGTAGAGCCATTCTCCGATCGTCCTCTGATTCTCTTTAGCCAAGGCTCTCCCCTCAGGCCATGAAGTCAATGCACAGCGTCCATGGACAACATACTTCTTCCCTTCTGACGGAACCGACATATGAAAGGTGTCTGTATGCATAACTTGGAAGATGGAGGGGGTCGGCGTAATGCGAGGCTCCATCTTCGCAATGTCCTTCTGTCGAAGCTGGCATAAATGACAAGATTTCACAAACCACCAGACATCATGCTCCATAGCAGGCCACCAAAATTGTTCTTTAATCAATGCATGAGTCGCATAGGCGCCTTTGTGGCCCAAACTGTCATGCAACGACTTGAAGATATATGGTCGGTCCTCCTTCTGAACCACTAGTCGATGCTTGTTTTCTTTAGATCTTCGAAACATCTTTTTCTCCCGAAAGAAGAAAGTACAAGCAAATCGTTTGAAACGCGCATACTCGGCTCCAGCCACCTGTTTAGGTCTCCTCTTTGGATCTTTCAGCCACTCCTCTACTAGGAACAGCCAATTGTCTGCTTTCTTCGCAGCCTTTCTTCTGTGAGTCTCTCTATATGGTTCTTTTTCTTCAGATTTGTCAGGTAGCATCAGTTGAGGCATAGAGCCTACTATTCTGCTCCCTTCGTCTCCGAACTTTGCAGCTGATGCTGTAATACACTTCTAATAGTACACGTCATAATGACCACACGACAATTGCAAGTGTCGACGTAAGTGCGCTTAGGGGTGTCCTGGCCGTCTTTTTACACCCCCGGCTGCTCGGTAATAGCATGGGAAATGATGGGAAGCCCGGCAGCTCACGGCAGCTCATGGGAGATTCATAATTAGTCAGCTATCCTTACTTAAAAGCTTATGAACACTGCACTTATAATTGTACACGGAATCATTACATATGACTATCCACTGCTTAAGATATCCTTACAAGAAAGCGTTAGAACGCTGCACCTATAATTGCACACGAGATCGTTACATGTCACTACATATTTGCTATAAAAAAAACAATCAAGCAGAGGGTCGAGATTTCTTAGTAGGGGGCTGTTCTTCGTCGGCGGCGATAGAGTCCATAACCCAAACAAGATCCCCGAGTAACCCTTTCCACTTCTCACTTAGCTTCCCTCCTTCGCTGATTTCTTTGACTGCCCACCATCGAAGACAGGCCATCATGGAATAAAGGCCGTTGATTCCAGGACACTTAAGCTTCCCCCATGGCCCTTTCACTTCCTTAACCCAATCTCCTTTATCCAGAGCGCCTTGTTCAAGAACTCTCCACTCCGGCTGCATGGTATTCCACCAGATCAAGACCTCGTTGCTGAAGGTAACCGAGTCACCAACCTTTTTGGGAAGGGGCTCTTTTCTGGCATTCTTCACCCAAACAGGTACCGCAACAGGCCTCTTCGTCGTTGGTAAAATTTTCTTGAAGTCGGTGAATTTGAAGGCCGCCTCAAGAGAAACCAAGGATTCGATAGCATCTAACCACTCTGGGTAGGACTCCAAGTCATTTGAAAGATATTCCTTCATAGACTGGACCCAGGTAGGGAGGTCCCCAGTAAACGTAACCCTCTCGGTAGGAAGGGATCGTTTACTCAGAAGAGTAGAGATGGCGTGAGAGGTACTTGGTCCAGGTGTAGGTGCGGGTGTGAGTTTGGTTGTGGGTGGTTCGGGTGTACTTGGAGTTTGGAGGGTCGCGATGGGAGGATGTAGAGGGGTGACAACATCTGTAGCGGGAATGGAGGTTGGTGGAAGAGCTGGAGCAGGGGGAGTGGTTTCGGGGATAGCGGTTTTAGGAAGGGCGTTTTCCGGATCGTTTTCAGGGGCAGCGGTTTCGGGGGAAGTGTTTTCGGGAGCGGCTTTGACGGCGTCTTCAAGAGTGAAACCGGTGTTGTCAGGAGCGGTTTCGGCTTTTTCAGGAGCAGCCTCGGCGTTGTCAGGACCAGTCTCGGCGTTGTCAGGAGCAGTTTCAGTGTTGTCAGGAGCAGTGTCGGCGTTGTCAGGAGCAGTGTCGGCGTTGTCAGGAGCAGTGTCGGCGTTGTCAGGAGAGGTTACGGAGTTGTCAGGAGCAGATTCGGCGGAAGCGTTTTCAGGTGGAGATTTGAGAGTCAGACTGTTCCTGATATCGGGGCATCTAAATATGTAAATTTAGTATAGAGAACACAGTTCAATTAATAAGACACGCACTTGGTTTCAATAGCTTCAATCACCCGTTGCACCTTGCCATCCAACATACTTGGGTCGAAGACTATCTTGTCAGACACGTATACCAACGCTCTGAAGAGGGCAGGGGTTCCTTTTGGTCCTCGAAGCACCAGTTTATTCTGGAAATCTTCAAGAGATTCTGTTGGTGACTTCTGTAGAAGTGTGTCCAAGGTCCTGTTCCATTCTTCCCATGCGTCTTCACCAGGTTCATCAACAACCCACCCGTCGCCTTCGAAAACCGCCCAAGGTGAGTCACTGGATGCTTCGGGAACATTTGCAGGTAATGTCAAGACAAGGGACCGTAGATCTTCAAGCAACGCAGATTTTTTCACCGGCATCGGGAGAAGTAGGGAGTCTGAAGAGGTAGAAGGGTCGACCTCCATAGGGTTGTTGGGAAGGGATGACTGTTCAGCAGTAGGGTCAGCAGAAGGGTCAACTTCCATAGGGTCGTCGGGAACAGATGGGGGTCCAGCGGCAGAAGGGTCTTGTGGACGTGTGCGTGTACGTTGACGCGGACGTGGACGACCACGGGTACTCGGTTCTTGAACCTTCAGCTTCGGTGAAAGCGGAATCTCGACCACTGGCATAAGCTTTAAAGCTTTGGGAGATGAAACCGCCTTACGCTTCCCCTTCGCCTTCTCTGAGACCTCCTGCTCCTGCTCCTCCTGCTCCTCCTGCTCCTGCTCCTCCTTACGCTTCCCCTTTGCTTTCCCTGAGACCTCCTTCACCTTCACCTTACCCTTACCCTTTGCCTTCTCTTCCTTCTCTTCCTCCTCCTCCTCCTCCTCCTCCTCCTCCAGCTCTAGCTGCTAGAAAAATATAAACAAAAAGGACAGTTGGCCATAATTTTGCATATATTAATGAGGTGAACTTGCCTGCACAGCCTTTTTTATAAAAAATGG
>ML179527.1:21005-31750 GCA_004369135.1 Dendrothele bispora CBS 962.96
ACTTTTGAATGAGTTTCTTTAACGCAAATTAGACCGGCTAAGCGCCTCCTTTGACAGATGCACCTGGTAGAAGACGTATGGAAGGAATGAGGTGGGGAGTACTAGGTTCTGTAAAAGCTGAAGACGTGCATCCTACCGGCGTATAAGCCCCACCCACCGGTCCATATTCTCTCGTACCCACTTTCAGATTGCTGGGGCAAAACCGTTCTTAGTCTTGATCTATTTTCTCTGATGAATGGTGTGACCTCCACAACTAACGTGGCTCCAACTACAAGTTCTCTGCGTATCGGTTTGGAAGCAGCCTGAAAAGCATCGGGAGACCACGAAGTCGGTATAAGGTTCTCTCTATCAGCAAGATTAGTATAGCTTGTAAGCTTAGTTCCTAATGGCCATCGCTTGCACTATATGTATGCCCATCACGTAGACCTGGCAAGTAAACCTCCTAAGAAGAAGCAAGGGCGTAGCATCCAGGCTGCTAGGCGTCGTAGCGTAGGTTTATTTTAAAAAACCCGCTTTTGGTTCCTGGCTGTTACGATTCCGTATGTACTAATTTTGTTCAAGCTTAACACTATTCTCTAGTCTACAAGTGCCTACGTACTTTAGTCCCTTGTACAATTAGAACCAGCGTCGAAACTGTTGCAGCTTCTGCATTTGACATAACTCGGACGTTTTAAGAAGCAGGACTGGAACTTCAGACCACTCGCCAAAGACCATCAGGGTTCTCAGCCTTGTGTTGATTGTCTAACCAACTGGCTGCTTTTGAGCCAAGCATTACGCGCGCTAGTTGACAACCTGTCACCGATCACGTCCATGCGACTGCTTCGGACTCTCGCACCGCCAATCTCGGTGGTATACTTCTGTGTCGTCCATGTTTTGGGCCCTAAACTTTTCTCCCGATAGCTTCGATCAATCGATACACCTTGGACAACTACACCTTTGCTGATGGAACTTTCATCCCGAAGGGAACCGTCGTCGCCTCGTCCATGTACTCAACGCACCTCGACGAGAAAATTTATCCCAACGCTCACACTTTCGATCCCTGGCGTTTCGTCAACTCTTCAGGCAAATCCGACACTGGAAAAGCGTACACCGTGACCAGCGCCGAATTCCTATCGTTTGACGCTGGTAAGCATGTTTGGTACGTTTTCACTATCTCGGACCCATCCGTACAACAAGAGTTGATAGCATCTAATCCAGCCCCGGTCGTTTCTTTGCTGCCAATGAGCTCAAAGCTATGCTTGCTCATATCGTCATTACATACGACGTGAAGTTTGAAGCAAAGGCAAATGGTGTTCGACCTCCTAACGAATACGTTGGTACTTCCGTCATTCCAAACACTACCGCGCATGTTCTCTTCTGTAGACGAGTCTAGAATCATTCCTTTGTTTCTTTGCATCTTTCCATGTATTCTATCATCAAGGCTGAGGGGTTTTAGTATCTGATCTGCACTTAAGTTAAATAATAGATATTTAAATAAGCTAAGGTTTGAGCTCACCATTTCTCGGTTAAATCTTTTGGGAGTAGGAGTATACGGCTTCATGCGGACTACATAGAAGTAGTGTCATAATTTGAAGCACCCGAAAGTCAGGGAACTGGAACTATAAGCGGAGTCCGGGGAAACCTCAATTTGCATTCAAGTTGAATAATACCATGTCAGACTTAAGACGGGCACTGTTTGTTTGAGCCAACAAAGAGGTATCCTTCCTTGAGTCGACGAAGGAGGAGGACAAGTTCAAAATGTCCAAAATTAAACACAATGATGATGATGATGATATCACGCATTCATACCAACTTTTGTGTCCTGAAGTCATGTCTAAATCTATCACCATCACTGACTCTCTAAATCCTTGGCCGCTAGAAAACGTCAAAACGCATTCCCGTCCTCTCTTTCTTCAAAAGTCATTCGACGGTCGGCAACCTCTCTACCTCCAGCAGATGAGATCGCTGCCCGACGCCAGGCAGCGATTTTGGCGAGATTCAGAAATGGTTTAGCTGGTCAAAAACTGAGTAAATATGTCTTAGCCGGAGATGAAGTAGATGTCCAGTTGGGTGAGGATCTAACTGAGACTTTGAGAGGGTTGAAGGCAAGTTTTAACAACAGAGAGCTTTGATAGAACCCTGGAAGCGTGTTTTGTATGCTCTTTCTTCCTTCATTCCACTGCTCGCCAATTTTTTTGTACTATTCTATTGAACATTTCACGAACTGAACCGTATTGCCGTAGACCTGAAAAAGCGAAACGTCGTGTTATCGAGTACGAGAAACATGCCTGGAAAAGATTCAATAGGGGGCAAAACGCATGAGTTGTATCGTTTTAGTTTACTTGTCCTTTAAATGGTGGAATATAAGATCCTTTCAAATCAAAGCGAGTGCAAATTTGGTTAAGTACCAAAGGTCGAAACGGCAGAAGATCGGTGGAATACTATAAAAATTGGCAGAGTCAGGGAAAACCTTAATTTTCCCCAGCGTGTTCGTTTCTCTACCTTCACTACCATGGCACAATGCGTTAGCAATTTCCTTCAAAGATGAATGGCTGCCGTCTCCTTCCGCATTGCCTACTAAGCCTCCGTCGTCTTGGGTACTGCTCTCTTAGTAAAATCTCATCGTCCCCCACCACTAACTTAAGAGAATCCCTTCGCTTTATTCAAATTTAAGATGTGCGGATATTCGTGTATGGAACTTCCTGGCTACCAATCAACGCAAACCCCGGTCGTCGGATTGCTATATCCTGACCTTGTTCATTGTCCACCCTCCTTTTCAGAGGAAAGTTTTCTCAACTAGAATATTTTACATACATAAAGTAAAGTACAAATTATCTGTGCCTTTTCTCTCATCATACATCAAAGTTGCTTTGCCCGATCCAAGAAATCACGCATGTACACGTGGTAGACACCGTCGAATGTTCTAGAGCTCCCGCTAGTAGAATGAGGTGCAGAGCCAGGGTTCTTCGAAGAGGGAGGATGAGGAGAAGGAACCGGAATTGCAAGGTGAAGGTTGTTAGAAGGGGAGAGCGCAACATAGTTAATCTTCGCATTCGTGGCCTGCTTTTCCGCTCTATCCATGATCCACTTGGTACCCTCCTGCTTCGCGTTGTGATATTCAGAGACTGTAAATTGGAACAACCAGATTATCCCTTTAGCCTGGTCCAAATAATATGAATCCAGGCCCGCAGCGTTAGAAACCGAAGGTTTACAGTATAGACCCGGTCGGAGAACCTCTTCATCACGACTGTAAAGGTGAGCGGTCACAGAGGGCGCAAGCTCCAAGTATTCTGTAGGCTTATCGAAGTCGGGGCGGAAGATGACATTCTTGCCCTTCCCGGTTTCGGTACCTGACATGATTCGCATCTCTAGGCATGCACCTTTTTCTAGGATTTGATGCATGAAGTCCTCGAAGAGATATCCTGCACTGGCATGAGTGGTGGCATCCTGATGGAACATAAAGAACATGTCAATGATACGACCGCGATCGCTACTGTACTGAGTGGAAACCAGCTCATACATATACCGCGACACAAATCCGGTGCGGCATTGAGAGCGCCGAGATCCCGCTGTTACAAGGAAGACGGAACAGGTAACGGTATTATCGTAACCAAGGCCAGCACCTGAGTAGAAAGTGGAGCGAAGTTGATCAGAAGAAAAAATTGTAATCTTTCCCTCGACCTCCCTGATATATAACCAATAGTCTAGGGGGTGTACGCAGGCGACATAGGCAGCGCGCGCATTGGGACCGAAGTCTCGGTAGAACGCTCTTAGCAGTCCGGGGTTGGGATGCGATTCCTGCAACGTGGCTCTGGAAAACAATGACCTCCATTTAAAATGCATGTTTCAGTCACAAAAGTTAGCGGACTCACGCCAGCAAAAATTCTTTCAACGACATTGGTCGCATAAACCAACGAAGTTTTGGTCTTGCCAATTTACGAGCCCAGTCCAACTGGTTTTCCCTAGGAGAAGCCGATTGGATGATGCGGATGGGAGTGTAAACCCAATGGCCCTCAGGTGTAGGAAGCTCTCGTCCTGGATCGAACAACATGACATCTTTCTTCGTTAATTCATATTGCCAACGGTCAGTCTGCATTGGCGGCTTAAATCTATACACCCCATCCGAGCAGAAATAGAGGCCTGAACCGGGTGCAGAGTGTAGGAAGGTCGCTTTGCTTTGCAGTAGACGTTTAGCAAGGATAAAGTAAAGCAGGAGCGATTTGCCTATGATTATCGCATCATCGACCTTGATAGTATGATAGATGCAACGAGCTTACCAATACCAGGTTGACCGATCACCTGTATGATCTGAGGAATGTCACGGACTTCTGGTTCGTCTGGCGCCAGGGCCCTCAGGCGAGCATACTCCTCGTCGACTATTTCGGACCCATCTTCATCCCAAAAAGTGTAATCTCTCCACTCCATTCTCTCCATTTCATTCCAAGAATCCCAGGAGGAGGGGTCGGACCTCACCCCTGTAGGAAAGTGGTCAGCCGTTCCATTGAGCATGTCCTCCAAGTCCTTCAGAAACCGCTCATATTCGGAAAAAACTAAAATGCCTTGAAGTGTGGAGGTGATAGCGGGTTCTCCACTACTAGGTAGCAACTTGAGACATTTGCAATTCTCGTCTGCAGGTAGACCAATGAAAACCTGGTCGACTTTTTGTTTGTCTTGACCATGTCCCCAGGTATGAAACCAGAAGTCATAGTACTGCCCTGAGGTTTCCTTGGTGAATTGAGAATGAAGCGAGGGTTTGAAAAGGTTTTCTTGGGTGGTCATAGCGAGAGACCTATATACTTGATTGCTTCCTTCTACAGTACAATAAGCTAAGTCCTGTTCTCGAAGGATGCGGATTCCCGGTAACCCAAGTGTGAGGGTAGGCGTAGTAGCTTAGTCGAAGGGGATCCCTTTCGGCCAACCTGACCCGAGAATTCTACCCTTGAGGTATAACAGCAACCAAATACTCCTGGTTACAGCAACTTTCTTAAAAACGACCGCACTCAGGCGATGAAGACACTGACTTTGTACGTAAAATTTACCTCCAGTACCAAAAGGTCCCGGTTCAACGTCTTTAGTGTAGGGCTCGGGCTTGACGATGTTCGCAAGATGGCTCTTAAGCCAGGGTTACGCGCGCGACGGATACAGCGGACGCATGTGGGGGCCTGCATAACCAATATATAGTTCCTCTAGTTCCTTTTCTAATGTTGGTAAAAGAAGACTAGTTGAAGCGTGGTGAAAGATGAGTCGACGGACGGAACAAATGCTATTATGGTAATGGGTAAGGCAGAAGGAACATTGTCGCCCTGGAGCCGCGAGAGTTATGGCGTGGCCTAAATAGAGAGCCATATATATGCTCGACCAAAGGTGAGTCATGTCATCGCTAGCGCCAGCATAGTAACTGTACATGAAATACAAGGTAGTCCTACGGTGGTGAGTACGGTCACGTCCTATATATAGAAGCTCCTGAAGTACGTAGTTTAGGATCTTTTTCCACGTACGGATCTCTACGCTTAGTACAGTCCATGGTTCTGGCCCCTTCCCGTTCTTACAGTAGAAGGCGGGGCTGAAGCTATTCGGATGTCTTAGGAACCTCGAACGCGGGAGACACTGGCGAGTGGAAATGTCAGCAAAACTTCTCCAAGACGCTGGCCTAGATATGACATCTGGAAGCTAAAGACTGCGACGTTGGGACCTAAGCATAATGACCCTGGTCCGACCTCCATATTAGACCAACAAGGTTAAGTGTCAGAGACTTTTAGTGCTGCGCTTCGTCCTCCCATGGTTCACCTAGTACTTTATCTCGCCTTTTCGTCCGGTGCTTACGCTTCTAGTTGATACAACGTGAGAGGGGAAGATTGTTGGAAGCGGAACGTTAAGGCCAAGGAAGAGGAGGGGGGGTGGGAAGCTTCTTGAGACTGAGACGTGGAGCAAGATGATCGCCCTCGAGGTCTTGTAAGCTGCCACAGATGGTACACATGTACGCACTAAAGAACCTAGCCCGTTTCGTCGAAACTACCCTTTTCGACGTGTCTATTAAACATGAAATGAAATACATTTTATCGACTCTATTGACTAGGTAGTCACTAATAGGCTACAACAAATATATTTTAAGAAAAAGCTTGAAACAATGACGTAATGATTCTAGCAGGGCTCCTCTTAAGACGTTTTTTTTACCGGTTCCTGCTATGGCAAGGAGTGCGCGCACTTCGTTCGTCTTAAACGTTAATGACTCCGAGAGAGGTAGTGGATCATTAGCAGAGAGTGGTACTGGCGGGTTCTTTTAGAAGATTTTGGGAGTGAAGTAAGAGTCAAATGGTTCCTTTGGAGTCCCGCTATAATGCTGAAGACCATAGTATGGACCCCTGTACCAGTTCTGTTTGTTTTTCAGCTGGTTCAGAAGTAGCCAGATGGACGTCTGCTCTTGATGTTTACAGAGTTCAAACGATGGATCAACACTTCTTGGGCGATAGTGGAAGTGTGAAGCTCCGTAAAATCACGAAGGGCTTATACTCGCCAAAGACTTCCTGAACCTCCTGTACGAGTTACCTTGCCGACCGGTCAAAAGGATGTCTCCACTCCAGACTGGGGAGAAGGACCCTGAGAACCTTACTTTACCTCCCTTACCTCACCTCTCTAATGTCAAAAACCCTACTTCGACCCAGATTTTATCAGCTGCTTGTCATACTAGCGCACTTCTTGGACCGCAGTCAGCTTAGTCTTCAGTTTGGTCTTCAGTTTGGTCTTAAGCAGTAAGGAGTCCAGCATGTCCAATAGCCAGTTGGACCATAGCCATTCGAGCAACGTAGATAGTATGACAGTTCCAGCTACTGCGCTATTAGTATCCGTTTAGCGAGGATGAAATGAAATAGGAACGGTTTGCAGATGACGTTTCGTTTCGCTGGAAGGATGTGAGACGTGGGCCACATCGGAAGATAAAGACAAGCCTACCCCACATATCTAAGTTCGGCGGTTACTCGTGACTGTCAACCGTTATACTTAATTGCTTCTTTCTACAGTACAACAAGCTAAGTCCTGCTCTCGAGGGATGTGGACTCCCGGTAACCCATATGTGAGGATAGGAGTAGTAGGTTAGCCGAAGAGGATCCCTTTTGGCCAACCTGACCCGAGAATTTAACCCTGCAGGTATGGCAGCAAACAAATACGCTGGTTACAGCAACTCTCTTAAAAACGACCGCACTCAGGCGATGAAAACAATGACTTTGTACGTAAAGTTTTACATCCAGTACTAAAAAGGTCCCGGTGCAACGTTCTCGGCGTAGGGTTGGGGCCTGACGATGCTCGCAAGATGGCTCTTAAGCCAGGGTTACGCGCGCGACGGATACTGCGGACGCATGTAGGGGCTCAGATAAACAGTATATAGTCCCTCCAGCTCCCTTTCTAACCTTATTTAAAAAGACTAGTTGAAGCGTTGTGAAAGATGAGTCGACGACCGGAACAAATGCTATTACGGTAATGGGTAAGGTAGAAGGAACATTGTCGCCCTGGAGCCGCGAGACTTATGGCGTGGCCTAAACAGAGAGCCGTATATATGCTTAACCAAAGGTGGGTCATGTCATCGCTAGCGCCAGCATAGTAACTGTACAAGAGGTACAAGGTAGCCTTACGGTACTGAGTACGGTCACGTCCCATAGAGAAGCTCCTGAAGTACGTAGTTTAGGATCTTTTTCCACGTACGGATCTCTACGCTTAGTACAGTCTATGGTTTTGGCCTTTCCCGTTCTTACAGTAGAAGGCAGGGCTATTCGGCTGTCTTAGGAACCTCGAACGCGGGAGACACTGACGAGTCTAAATGTCAGTACTACTTCTCCACGAAGCTCGCCCAAATATGACATTTGGAAGCTAAAGACTGCGACGTCGGGACCTAAGTATAATGACCCTGGTCCGATTTCCCTATTAGACCAACAAGGTTAAGTGTCAGAGGCTTTTAGTACTGCGCTTCCACCTCCCATGCTTCACCTAGTACCTATCTCGGCTTTTCGTCCGGTGCTTGCGGTTCTAATTGATACAACATGAGAGGGGAAGATTGTTGGAAGCGGAATGTTAAGGCCAAGGAAGAGGAGGGGGAGGAGGAGGAGTCTTGAGACTGAGACGTGGAGCAAGATGATCACCCTCAAGGTCTCGTAAGCTATCACAGATGGTACACATGTACGCACTAAAGAACCTAGCCCGTTTCGTCGAAACTACATTCATACTCTCTTCCGTGTCTATTAAACATGAAATGAGATACATTTTTGATCGACTCTTTGAAAGGAGTCTTTAAATTTTTCCACTAGGCAGTAACTTAACAAACTATAACAAATAGTTGCCGTAGATACAGCTTTTTTAAGAAAAAGCTCGAAACAATGACGTGATGATACATTTAAGATGATTCTAGCGGGGCTCACCTTAAGGCGTTTTTTACCGGTTCCTGCTATGACAAGGTTCGCAACCTTCGTTTGTGCCAGTTCGTTTGTAACCGTCGTCTTAAACGTTAATGACTCCGAGAGAAACAATGGATCATTAGCAGAGAGCGATACTGGTGGGTTCTTTTGGAAAAGTTTGGGAGCGAAGTAAGAGTTAAGTGGTTCCTTTGGAGTCCCGTCATGATACTGAAGACCATAGTATGGACCCCTGTACCAGTTCTGCTTGTTTTTCAGCTGGTCCAAAAGTAGCCGGATGGACGTCTGCTCTTAATGTTTACAGAGTTGCGGTTAAACGATGCACCTCTTGGGCGATAGTGGAGGTGTGAAGTTCCGTAAAATCACAAAAGGCTTATACTCGCCAAAGACTTCTTGAACCTCCTGTACGAGCTACCTTGCCGACCGGTGAAAGGATGTCCCCACTCCAGGCTGGGGAGGAGGACCCTGAGAACCTTACTTTACCTCTCTTACCTCACCTCTTTAATGTGAAAAACCCTACTTCTACCCAGGCTTTATCAGCTGCTCCTCATACGATCGGACTCCCGGGACCGCGGTCAGTTTGGTCTTCAGCAGTAAGGGGTCCAGCATGTTCATTAGCCAGTTGGACCATAACCATTCGAGCAACGTAGATAGTATGAACAGTTCCAACTACTACGCTATTAGTATCCGTTTAGCGAGGACGAAATGAAATAGGAACGGTTTGCAGATGACGTTTCGTTTCGCTGGAAGGATGTGAGACGTGGGCCACATCGGGAGATAAAGACGAGCCTACCTAACATATCTAAATTCGGCGGTTACTCGTGACTGGAAACCGTTATGCTTAATTGCCTCCTTCTACAGTACAACAAGCTAAGTCCTGTTGTCGAAGGATGTGGACTCCCAGTAACCCAAATGTGAGGGTAGGCGTAGTAGCTTAGTCTAAGAGGATCCCTTTTGGCCAACCTGACCCGAGTATTTAACCCCTCAGGTATGGCAGCAACCAAATACGCTGGTTACAGCAACTTTCTTAAAAACGACCGCACTCAGGTGGTGAAAACACTGACTTTGTACGTAAAAATTACCTTCAGAATAAAAAGGTCCCGGTGCAACGTTTTTAGTGTTAGGGAATGGCTTGACGACGCTCGCAAGATGGCTGTTAATCCAGGACTACGCGCGTGACGGATATCTCACACGTCTCTAGTGGATCTGATATACTGTATATAGCTCCTCCAGTTCTCCTTCTAATTTTTTTAAAGAAGACTGGTTGAAGCGTGGCGAAAGATGAGTCGACGACCGGAACTAATGCTACGACGGTAATGGGTAAGGTAGTAGGAACATTGTCGCCCTGGAGCCGCGAGAGTTATGGCGTGGCCTAAGCACAGAGCTATATACATGCTCGACCAAAGGTGGGCCATGTCATCGCTAGTCGCGCCAGCATAGTAGCTGGACAAGAGATACAGGGTAGTCCTACGGTCATGAGCACGGTCACGTCCCATAGAGAAGCTCCTGGAGTACGTAGTTTAGGATCTTTTTCCACGTAGGGATCTCTACGCTTAGTACAGCCTATGGTTTTGACCCTTCCCGTTCTTACAGTAGAAGGCAGGGCTGAAGCTATTCGGCTGTCTTAGGAACCACGAACGCGGGAGACACTGACGAGTCTAAATGTCAGTACTACTTCTCCACGAAGCTGGCCCAGATATGACATTTCGAAGCCAAAGACTGCGACGTCCGGACCTAAGTATAATGACCCTGGTCCGATTTCCCTATTAAACCAACAAGGTTAAGTGCCAGAGAGTTTTAATGCTGCGCTTCCACCTCCCATGCTTCACCTAGTACCTATCTCGGCTTTTCGTCCGGTGCTTGCGGTTCTAATTGATACAACATGAGAGGGGAAGATTGTTGGAAGCGGAATGTTAAGGCCAAGGAAGAGGAGGGGGAGGAGGAGGAGTCTTGAGACTGAGACGTGGAGCAAGATGATCACCCTCGAGGTCTCGTAAGCTACCACAGATGGTACACATGTACGTACTAAAGAACCTAGCCCGTTTCGTCGAAACTACATTCATACTCTCTTCCGTGTCTATTAAACATGAAATGAAATACAAAGGAGTCTTTTAAATTTTTCCTCCACTAGGCAGTAACTTAACAAACTATAACAAATAGTTGCCGTAGATACAGCTTTTTTTGTTCAAGAAAAAAGCTCGAAACAATGACGTGATGATACATTTAAGAGGATTCTAGCGGGGCTCCCCTTAAGGCGTTTTTTACCGGTTCCTGCTATGACAAGGTTCGCAACCTTCGTTTGTGCCAGTTCGTTTGTAACCGTCGTCTTAAACGTTAATGACTCCGAGAGAAACAATGGATCATTAG
>ML179527.1:34834-58910 GCA_004369135.1 Dendrothele bispora CBS 962.96
TGCGCCGACGTCGTTGGAAATCGAATAACTAGTCCCCTCAACTTTCCACTGCTTCAGTCTCGCGGTCCCGACAGCGGACTGTTTGAATTAGACGCCATCTGGCATCAAGTGGCAGGACCCCCCAATATGGGTGGAGATGTCTGACGCAAAAATTTTGCTTTTTGACAGATTTTGTCCGAACCAAAATCGGCCCTTCGGGCAAAATTTTGTCCGAACTTGGGTGGAGACATCTCCAGATCCAAAAATTTTGTCCGAACCAAGGTACAGGCATATCCCACGACGGATTTAAACTCTGAAAGCGGTTTTTGGGCTTTTTTGAATGCACTCTAACAGTAGATACAGTAAATTAGTCTAGTTTCAAATCACCAAGTATGTTCCCAATGATCAATCATCTTGTGGGGGTAGTTTAAGGGCGGTAAAAGCAGTGATGAGCATGTCGGGGGAGGGATAGGAGCGTTTGACGGCTTCTGGCACCTTAAAGGCTTGAATGCGGCAAGGCGAGCGTTGACAACGGACATAGGTACGTCTTTGTACTTCCTTCCTGTTCCAATCCATTCTGACAAAAGGGCTCTCATTGAGCAGATCGTTTATTTGCACTACAGAGACGCGTCACGCTCGTGTTGTGCTTTTTGTCTGTACGTGATAGAGGGAGGTGCGACAAAAAGGAAAAAAAAATTAATACATATGTAAGCACCAGGTTGAAATTGGGACAGGAAGAACTTGAGACAAGTAACTTTTAGTACATAAGTGCAGTCGTTTTGGTGTAGGTGAGGTATCCTATCGTGAGGTTTCGAGCCTGACATGTAGATTTTTGTCCGAACTTCGCCTAGGCTTCCGCCTGCGGCGGCCAGATTTTGTCCGAACCAGGGGGGTATCATTTTGGGATTTTGGGCCCAAATTTTGTCCGAACTTGCGTCAGACATCTCCACCCATATTGGGGGGTCCTCAAGTGGCCCGGACTATTGCACAGGCCATTTCGACTCTCGAGCGTTCTCCGGGATGGTCATCGCGTCTCCAGGCAGGCCCAAAAGGACCCCCCAATATGGGTGGAGATGTCTGACGCAAGTTCGGACAAAATTTGGGCCCAAAATCCCAAAATGATACCCCCCTGGTTCGGACAAAATCTGGCCGCCGAAGGCGGAAGCCTAGGCGAAGTTCGGACAAAAATCTACATGTCAGACTCGAAACCTCACGATAGGACAGCTCATACCTCACTTACTACACCAAAACGACTGCAGTTATGTACTAAAAGTTACTTGTCTCAAGCTCTTCCTGTCCCAATTTCAATCTGGTGCTTACATATGTATTAATTTTTTTTTCCTTTTTGTCGCCTTCCCTCTATCAGACAAAAAGCACAACACGAGCGTGACGCGTCCGATCTGTCGTGCAAATAAATGATCTGCTCAATGAGAGCCCTTTTGTCAGAATGGATTGGAACAGGAAGGAAATACAAAGATGTACCTATACCCGTTGTCAACACTCGCCTTGCTGCACTCAAGGTGCCAGAGACCGTCAAACACTCCTATCCCTCCCCCGACATGCTCATCACTTCTTTATTCCCTTACCCCCACAAGATGATTGATCATTGGGAACATACTTGGTGATTTGAAACTAGGCTAATTTACTGTATCTACTGTTAGAATGCGTTCAAAAAAGCCCAAAAACCGCTTTAAGAGTTTTAATCCGTCGTGGGATATGCCTGTACCTTGGTTCGGACAAAATTTTTGGATTTGGGGGTGTCTCCGCCAAAGTTCGGACAAAATCGTGCCCGAAGGGCCAATTTTGGTTCGGACAAAATTTGTCAAAAAGCAAAATTTTTGCGTCAGACATCTCCACCCATATTGGGGGGTCCTGGCCCAAAGGGTCGATATTGTAGATCACTACCCAGCCGAGAATATTAAGATGCTGATCAAAAACTCTATGTTCAAAAAAGGACTGCACAGTTACGTCTATTCACTTTTGTAAAACACGGAAATCTACTACAAGAGAAAAACCACATGCAAGCGGTCACCATTCTTTGACCCGCTGGAAAATTTCTCAAGCTTTTGAAAAGCAGATGATCTTTATCTACGAAGCGTCAGGAACATGAACAACGTTCCCCTGTCGGACTGGGTTTGATTTTCAACTATTTTGCTTATGGTTCACTGTGACTCTCGTTCTGCACAAAGCGGCAATCTCAATTCACCAAAGCTGCAATCAAGCCAAAGGCTTAGTGGCAAACTATACATTTCCGGTCCTTTCTTTTGAATTTCGGGAAACGTTTACAATGGTTTCTGCTTCCGATGGGTTTGATTTGGGACCCGAGCTAACATTGAGCTTATGCTTATTTCACGTTGGTCGTTGGATAATAATCAGGAAACCACACGATGCTCGTACTCCCGGAATGGATACCACCAGATTGCTATAAAAACCCTCTGAAGGTCAACAAGAAACCCAAGTCGTTTTCATCCTCTTGAACGAAAACACTTTTTTATTTCATTCACCCAATCCACTCTTTATATATATACAGCATGTTCTCTATTCGTGCCCTCGCTCTTTCTCTCGCTTTGTTCACTACAGCTGCTTCCGCTGGCAAGCGTGGCTTAGCCTGGCCCTTCTGTACGTTGTCTTTCTCTCTTCTAGTATTAGTACTCCACATGAACCCAGTTTCTCATCGACCTCGACAGACAACGCTCCTCTGTAAGACCAAAGCCCCTTACTTTTCCATACAACTCCTCAATCAACCTCTCTCTCTTTCTCTCTCTCTACTTCCTCCAGTGATCCCGGCGTTTTGAACAACGGTCAAGGCCAAGTCGTCGCTATGTACGCTTACTTACACACATATATCCCTTCCCTCCAACTCACCCCATCTAACCCTATATCCCAATCAAACAGCTACGACTGGGAAACCTTCGCTCCCCCATCCACCAACGGCAACGGCGGTCTCGGATTCATCGGTACCCAACGTTGCATGGACTGTGATTCCAGTCCCGTAGCTCAACTTGCTGCACGTCAGGCTCAACAAGGATGGGCTAGTAAGTCGCTTTTCTTCTTCTTCTTCCTTTCTTTCTTTTCCTACTATAGTCCCTTTCGTTTCTGCTTTATACTGACTAACTGCACTCTCCTCCCTCTAAACTTGACTCGAAACAGCCGTATTCAGCTTGAACGAACCCGATCAAGCTGGTATTTCCCCTTCCGCCGCTGCGGATTGGTATGTTCAATGGATCAACCC
Organism: Dendrothele bispora CBS 962.96; assembly: GCA_004369135.1. NCBI lineage: Eukaryota > Fungi > Basidiomycota > Agaricomycetes > Agaricales > Dendrothele > Dendrothele bispora. The sequence goes on from ML179527.1 coordinate 38,046, forward strand.
TCTCGTGAGTTGCATTACCCATCTCCCATCTCCCATCTCCTATCCCCATGATCATCTCCGTCTTCATCCTCCATCCATCCCTACATATCTACATACATGTGACCTTCACACGTACTTGCCCTCCAAAGACCCGAATTCAATCGATCTTCTCACTTCCTTTTAACGCTCAAAACATTCGTGATCATTTACATATGCATACCATACCGTTTTCATGACAATTGATTTATGTGCATGCTTACTTATTTATTTATTTTTAAAAAATCACAGGCCATCAAGAAAGCTCTTCCCGCCATCTCGTCCAGCGCTAACCCTGGTCAAGGTTTGGACTGGCTTAATTCGATGATCAACGCCTGTGCTGGAAGGTGTTTTGCCGATTATATCAACTTGGTGAGTTTGGTGAGTTTTTTTTTTCAATTCCAAGTTACATAAAACTCTACATACATACTCTACATGCATAAATGAGTAGATGAAAATCACTCGCGGCTGGATCATCATTCCAAACTCTGGATTTTTTGATTTTCTTTTGATGCTAATTGACGCCTATGCATATGCTTACTTTTCTATTTTCTAGCACTGGTACGGAAACAGTTTCCCCGAATTCCAGAACTACATCATCGGCGCTCATAACCGCTTCCCTGTAAGTGTGCATCCACCATCTCCTTGATTATTACTGATCTCCCTAACTACCCCGGCCTTTACACACACAGCAATTCAACGTCGTCATTACCGAATTCGCTCTCCAAAACCCATCGGGTGGACAATCCGCTCAGTAAGTATATCGGTTTCCCTGATCTCTGCTCCTTTTCCCTCTTCCATCATCGTACTTAAATGACGCAATCAACCTCCCTCCCCTTCTCCTTCTGCAGAGTTGCTTTCTACCGTCAAGCCTTTGCCTGGCTCGACGCCCAACCTTGGGTCATCCTCTACTTCCCCTTCGTCGCCACCTCCCCAGCCCTCCTTCAAGCCAACGACGCTGCTGCAGCTTCTTTCGTCGGAACCGGCTCAACGCTCTATAACAACAATGGTTCTCCTTCTGCTGTGGGCAATTTGATGTTCTAAGTTACCAGGTTCTAGTAGTAGGTTCTAGGTTCTAGTTATAGCTAGTCTGTTCAAGTGAAGTTTCTTTATTTTTTTTGTGTTGACTAAGTTTTTATTTTTTAGTTTACATACGTACTTACATACATACATGTATGTACTTATTTAAAGGTTATTAAAGATAATAAAGGGATTCCAATGGTTTTAAATAAACAAATTTCGAGTCCTTGATCTCGACACTTGAGCATTGGTAGAAAAGTGACCGCGCTGATCTATTCTTAAGTATCTGAAATCCTTTGATTTCCATATGATCCTTTGAACTTGTGATATAAAGTTGGTGCCGAGGTACAGCTTCAGTGGCGTTTGTGGCGACTGATTCAAGTCCGAGTCCGAATTTTTGAAATTCTAAATCAATCTGCGAGTGATCGTGTCAAACATCCCCACTGGGATTTCACGCATCAAGGTCACTGCTGGAATGGGCAAGGGATTAATAGACTTACGAAAGCTACCAAAAATTGACAAGGATTTATCCACAAAGCGGAAAACTGATTCAAACTTTTTCGGAAACAAAAGGATCACAAAGAAAAATATCTCCTCAGGAAATTTTCTTTCACAAAGAGCAAACAGACAAGGTATTGAAACTTGAAATTACGAGGCCCCTCATATTTACCTTTATGTATCTATCGTTACTAACAGTCAAACCTGCATTCTATCTTTCAAGATCATTTTTCTTGGATTTTACCCATCCCACACTCTTCAGCGGGTAACCCCTAGGGCTCCTACCAGATCGGATGATCCGGCGATCATCCGCCGATTGTGTCTCGGATTCGGTTGGCGGATGAGCCATTTTGACCTCCTCCAACCGACGGATTTCTATCCGACAATCCGACGATAAACGGCGGATGGAATGGGGCGTGGGAATCACTTATTTAGTGAGAAATCCTCGCATTTTGGAGTACCTCTCGGGCTTTCCTAAGGTACTATACAGGTCTGGAAACTAAAGTTTATCAACAGGTATTATTTGCAAGACATCTCTTTCACTAATTAGGGTTAGATGAACTTAGATATATTAGGCACAGTACTGTAGTATGGTAATGACAGGACCTCAGGCCTCGGAATGTACTTATGTACATAGGCATAAGTATATTTTTAAACATAAAAGGTTTTGAAACTATTAACGGGACAAAATGAGAAGTAAAAATGGACCTCGCAAGGGTCTCTGCTCAGCTTCGGCAGAGTAGTGCCAAATCCGTCGGATCATCCGGCAATCCGTCAGATTACCATCCGCGGATGCGGATTGACCTCAAGGCAACCCACCATCCGAGCGGATGGCATCCGAATCCGACCCAATCCGATCCGGTAGGAGCCCTAGTACTAACCCCACCGACTAGATGCTGCCTGGGCCAGGTCAACATCCCCAGCCCTCTCCTCGCTCTATACAGGCAATGGCGTAAGACACTTTTACCTGATAAATGGGAAAGGTACAGACCACGAAGCCACTGCACAAAGACGCATCTTCCATACCTATCCACCACTCATCACATTGTCCGACCCCATTTTCTTCTATTCAGAGTCGCTGTACCACAGTACGCTAGACACAGGTAGTAGCATAAGACGTCTTTACCCAAAAGAATGGGAAAGGTGCAGACCACAAAGCCAACAAGAAGACACCCTTACCCAGAAGAATGGGAAGGGTGCAACTATCATAGCGACTCATTCTCACATTTTCGACATTGGAAAAATCCCTTTTTTCTCCTTCATCTGTCCCGTTCTGGTGTTATCAGACTCCTTCGCTGTACTTATTTTGAGACCAGCTGAGAACCGAGTGCCGACTGGGAAAGGTATTTCCTGTACATGCCCTGACCAAACACGATGCTGGACTATGAGTCTTTCTTTTCTCGTTTCCTCGTCTAGACACATCCATGGGATGGCCGCCACATGCTATTCCCAGGTCAGAGTGGGGAGGCGATGCTGTCACTGACTGGCCCCATACTATGACCCAAACACCTAGCGCGATGAACCTCCCCTCGGAACATAGCTTGTCGGCCCCTAGTTAATCCTAATCCTAATCCTAGTAGTAGTAGTCCACGTCAAATTCGAATTCGCTCTTGGCACTCGCTCCTATATAGTGAGCTGTGGAATGAAAGGTGACATTAGGCTGTCCTGCGGTGCACAAAAGACTCGCTGGCTGAAATTTGGCCTCGAGACGCTGCGGAGTGGATGCCCCTTGCCCCCATTAAGATGGCCATCCTATCAAACTTTCACCTAAATTTTATTGAGAAAAAAATCGAAAGCTAGCAGAGTTGAGTCTTTATTTTTCGACTCACTCAACAGTCACTTGAGTCAGTCACTTACATTGATAATTGTAAGAATGAATTTATTAGTAGTTTACTAAATAAGACACAATACCCAAAATGTGAATGAATGGCAAGGTAATCAAGGCCGACAGCTCAAGTTGGTGGTCCCCCACCATAAAAAAATAGCTGAAATGAATGAACGGCGAACCACTCGAGCTTGGCGGCTCAGGTTGACTTGAGCCGGAGTCGAGTGCCAGTAAAGCCACTGGAGTCACGAGTCAATAGTTAGACTCGGCTCACTCAAATATCGGCTCGACTCCTCGACTAGTCGGAGTCGAGTCGAGTCACATGCAACACTACTAGAAAGTACTCGAGAGAAAGTAGGGCCACCGGAGGTTGATTTTGAATGTCGAACCTTGATGACCTTTTATCCAGTGCTAAACAGCCCAGCCCAGTACTAGTATGCTATGGGCTTGGCCTAGGCTGACTTACACTCAAGCTCAAGGAAAATGAAACATGACACTGCTGTTTCAGTTCATTATGCCTAATTTAAAGCTTTTGTTCTGTGATACATACATGTATATGGCCATACCAAGCTTCCATGTCGAAAAAACTAAAAGCGCAAGATAAGTGTTGCTTAGCACTTATCAGTACCATCATCATCTGGCCTGTGCTAATTGTTGACCATCGAGACATGGTGTCATAGGCCCCCCTCAGTGCATCAGCACGAACTGGATTGGCCATCAGACTCAGTCAAATCGACCTTTAATTTCACATCCAAAAATCAATAAAGATTATTGCGTTCCATATGTAAACACAAAAGTACCAAAGGGTTGAAGACTCCCCCAATACAAACACTTTCGGTGGGACTGGATAAGAAAATGTATCGGTTTAATCCGAAGTATACGCTGCTAAAACAGATACAGCCGTGCTGATAACGGCACTAATCACGGCAGATCATGGCAATGATCAGCCAGTCGTGCTGATAAGCGCTCGGGACACAGTCAGGACGGAATTATTTCACATAGCCTCGCTGAACGCAATCACCTCATGTCACCCTCTGTTATATGTCTGACCACAGCCTCCACTGTGTGCTCACTGGTTCATCGCCCACGCATCCCATATCCTGCTTCATATCAGACTCGACTGATGATCGATGATCAGCAGATTCAACACAGTCGGTATCAAACACCTCTAACTGCTTACAACTTAATCCATCATGTATGCAGTGCAAGTTGGATCCATCTTTGAGTTCTGGTTCATTTATCAAATTTTAATCCCACAAAATCTAAATTCTGAGACTCAAAGAAATCAGGCTGGTGATGGAACTTGTGATATCAGGTGGAGTGGTAGTCCATGTAGGATATTTATGGGTACTTGATCTCTGGTTCGATCACGAAGTGCTGATGCAATTTGTGTCCGCTTTCAAACTCATTTTAATTATCCCACAGTGCACCGTTTATCCTCCTTTCGTCGTTCAGTCAGAAGTTGAAGGGTTTAACCGAATACCTGAAATGGAATAATGATGGTAAAATGGCAATAAAAGAAGAAAAGATGGGAACAAGTATGGCAATCGAATGAGATAGAAAAATAAATTGTCGGTATGTATATGATCAAATGAACCCTGTCAGGAATTCCGACAAGTATTTCTCACTTCACTTTCGAAAAGAACTAATAGTGGTGAGTAGGAAAAATATAGTATCAAGATTTTGTCACGACAAGCTTGTGAGGTCCTGTGTGTTGATTCTTTGATCTGTTATTGCTTAATGATAATATATTACTAGTACAAAGCAACCGAGTTTACTGTATGTGGGTAGCTCCATCACCATCTTGATATCTACTCCTACATCAGAACTTTGTACTCTGTGAGTTAGATTGCAGTGGATCACAATGTTGATGATGATGGTATTCGGCACTAGTTTACTGTCTGACTAGATATAACCTTGCACATGCATAAGTCTTCACATACCTCCATTCTTACTATGCCCCTCCCACAAACACAAACATCTTTACCTCTCTCTGATAGTGACCTCATTGAGGTGAAAAAGTGGATCCTTGAAGTGGCACTAACTTCTCTTCTGCTTGGTGTCCAGATAACACTTTCAATTATGGTCCTTTATATGTTTGTGTAAGTCTGTATTCATGATTTGGCAATTTGGACAAGTTATCTGATTGAGACTTAGGGCCCAGGGTGTTCCTCTATCAAAAGCAAGACTTGCATTATCTCTTGTCACAATTATGATGTTCCTTGCTTCATTGTCATCAAGTGTCATGAACATAGGTTTTATCATAGTACAGATTCCACTTACAGGATACAGTCCACCAATAGGGAAGATTATTTCACTGGACACAAGGCTTGAGATTGGTCTCAATATTATGAACAGACTAAATGTAAGAGATACTAAATAAAAAACATTACAAATTAACATTTTCTTTTACATCTGCAGTATGTCATGGGTGATATGGTTGTTGTTTGGAGGTCTTGGGTGTTATTTCCACAAAGAATGGCTGCCAAGGTTGCATTGTTGGTTTGCTTAATGGGTTCTTTTGGTATGAGTTTGTTGATTATCCTGGCAGTATTTTTGACCAAATCACCATAGTGGGTGCATCCTTGGATACTGGATTCCTTATCAAAAGAGTTATTGGAAACCCTTCTAGTACAATAACGAGCACGATAGGAACTATAGTGCTTGTTGTTCCTCTGATTCTTACAAATCTCACTGCAATAATGTTGATTATATTCAAAGCATGGTAAATCTGACACAATGGATAATGATTGCTAAACTAACCTAAGATTTTAGGCACCATTTCCAGATCATTAAACATAACCTGGGGTCAACCAATGGATCACCAAGTAAGGTTTCAAAGATACTGTTGCTTTTGATAGAATCAGGTTTGCTCTATCTTGCATTCTGGGTAATAATGACAGTATGAATCTTGTTCAATGAAGCTAATATTTTGTGTTGGTTGGTCAGATTGGTTATCTTGTTCTTGAATTGGTGACAGGAGTTAGTGATCACACTACCATTGCTCAAGAAGTTTATCTTCAAATAATGCCTGAACTGGTTGTGAGTTTCATGATACCTATTTATTTGGAAATCAACCTTGATAGTCAAAATTTGCAGGCTATATATCCAGTTCTCATCATTCTTGCAGTTGCGCATGAAAATAACAAGCCAGAGAGTCTGAATGACATGTCCTTGTCCCAGTCAATCCGATTTGCTTCAGTACAAGCATCTAAATCTGAGGTCCATCACTCCAAGTCTAGGGGGAAGTCCCAGCTAGCTTTCCCATCAGTCGGAATTGATAACAGCGCTGAGGTGGAGGAAAATGAAATTGACATTGTACCTCACTCGGACTAGATATTTGGGAGGAAGACATTATATAGATTGAAGACTAGGTTGTCATCTGACATAGTTCTCGACTTTTCTTGGTTGTCTGGCTTCTCTATTTATTCTTTATTCTTCACATAATGGATAAATCCGTAGTGTATAATTTGATAGATATGTCTGTGGTGAATTGATATATTTATCGTGTGCAGTTCAACTTGAAGACGGATGAATCCTTGGTCAGAAAGGAAAAAACAAAAGCGAAACCATACTGATATCACACTCTTCGGAATAAAATTGAGCTCTAGAGTAATGCCCCTAGTAAGAGATTCATGTCACTGAATATTCAATATCAACGTTGAGGCTGTAGAACTCGACGACATGTACACACTAAGGTCGTTCGGGCGCACGGTTTGGACAATGCTTAGGAACGGTTAGGGCTACTTAGGACAACATCACATCAGTCCCACTGATATCTATCATTATCAACGACATTACTAACTACTTTCCTCAGACAGTGAGCTCAAATATATGCTTTGAAAATATGACTTTACTTGGCGCTTGAGCTTTATAAATTGATCCTTTGACCATAAAAATTATATTTACAGTACATTGAGATATTGGGGAGGAAAGTGGCATGGTGGGATGTGAGCGGGGCGGCGGGATGAACGGGCACGATAGTCGGGAGAAGTTTACACAGCCACCATGACTTCGGATCCCTTTTGCAATTTGAGGGAAGCCGTTTTTGACGGTTTGGTGTAAACGATTGTTTGTGATTTTGGTAGGCAAGTATCACCTAAGCGTTGTCTAAGCCATGTGCCCGAACGGGCCCCAAGTGGGCAAAAAGGTAAATGGTCTTACAGCAATTTTCAAAATGATAGACATATAGTAAGTCGCTTTTCTTCTTTTTCCCCCTACTCCCTTTCATCTCTGCTTTATACTAACCATACTCTCCTCACTTCACCTATCCCAATCACTCTCCCCTCTCTGAACTTGAAACAGCCGTATTCAGCTTGAACGAACCCGATCAAAATGGTATAAGTTCCCCTTCCGCCGCTGCAGATTGGTATGTTCAATGGATCAACCCTCTCGTGAATTGCATTTTACCCATCTCCCATCTCCTATCCCCATCTCCGTCTTCATTCTCCATTCATTCTTACATATATACGTATGACCTTCACACGTATCTGCCCTCCGAATCCAGGACCCGAATTTAATTGATCTTCTCACTTACTTTTACGCTCAAAAGTTCGTGATCATTTAACATATCATACCAACGTTTTCATGAACAATCAAATTTGATTTATGTACATGTTTACTTATTTACTTATTTATGTTTTTTAAAAAATCACAGGCCATCAAGAAAGCTCTACCCGCCATCTCGTACAGCACTAACCCTGGTCAAGGTTTGGACTGGCTTAATTCGATAATCAACGCCTGTACTGGAAGGTGTTTTGCCAATTTGGTGAGTTTCTATTCCAAGTTACATAAAACCCTACATACATACATACATGCATAAATGAGTAGATGAAAATCACTTGTGGCTGGATCATCATTCCAGACTCTGGATTTTTTGATTTTTCCTTTGATGCTAATTGACGCCTATGCATACTTTTATATTTTCTAGCATTGGTACGGAAACAGTTTCCCCGAATTCCAGAATTACATCATCGGCGCTCATAACCGCTTCCCTGTAAGTGTGCATCTCCATCTCTTTGATTATTACTTTAAACACTGATCTTCCTGACTACCCCGACGTTTACACACACACAGAAATTCAACGTCGTCATCACCGAATTCGCTCTCCAGAACCCATCGGGCGGACAATCTGCTCAGTAAGTTCATCGATTTCAGAATCACTGCTCTCCCCTCCCTCAGCTCCCTCTTCCATCATCTTGCTTAACTGATAATCAACTACCCTTCCCTCTGCAGAAGTGCTTTCTTCCGTCGAGCCTTTGCCTGGCTCGACGCTCAACCTTGGGTCATCCTCTACTTCCCCTTCGTCGCCACCTCCCCAGCTCTCCTTCAAGCCAACGACGGTGCTGCAGCTTCTTTCGTCGGAACAGGCTCAACGCTCTATAACAACAATGGGTCTCCTTCTGCTGTGGGCAATTTGATGTTCTAGGTTCTAGGTTATAGTTATAGCTAGTCTGTTCAAGTGAATTTTTTTTGTGTCGACTAAGTTTTTTATTTTTTTAGTTTACATACATACGTACTTACATATATACATCATACATGTATGTACTTGTTTAAAGGTTATTAAAGATAATAAAGGGTTGAAAGGGATTCCAATGGTTTTAAATAAACAAATTTCGAGTGAATTCGTGGAAAAGAGTATGGCAAATACCCACCGTTAAGATAACCCGTTACTTAACGTACTCGTCAAATATATGTTGAAGAGACTTCAAGGGACGCCGCAAACTTCAAAGTCCTTGATCTCGACACTCTAGCATTGGTAGAAAGGTGAATGTGCTGATCTATCATTCTTATCTGAAAACCTTTAATTTCCATATGATCCTTTGAACTTGTGTATAAACTTGATGCCGAAGTACAGCTTAGCTTCATCTTTTGTCCAGCTTCAGTGGCGTTTGGGGCCACCGATTCAAAGTCCAAAGTTTTTTGAAATTCTAAATCAATCTGTGAGTGATCGTGTCAAACATCCCCACTGGCATTTCACGCATCAAAGTCACTGCCGGAATGGACAAGGGACTAATAAACTTACGAAATCTACCAAAAATTGACAAGAATTTACCACAAAGCGGAGAACTGGTTCGAAAATTTTCGCAAACAAAGTTTCTAAAAAGAATCACAAAAAATATCTCCAGAAGAAATTTCTTTAACAAAAAGCAAACAAACAAGGCATTGAAACTTGAAATTACGAGGCTTCTCAAGGGACTCGTCCTTACTAGACCTGCATCACTGGCGCTTATTTCCCGTTACACATGAAGTCATAAACCCATTTTGCATATCAGTAATCTTATCTCCTTCCTGTCATATGCATGTAATAAGGGCCAGGCGAAAGCCACGACCCATTCTTTTCATTCAAGTTCATACATTTTTACAGAAAAAGACCATAACTATCGTAACGGGAGATCATATCACACAGATCATTGGTTCTGAGTCCAGAACTTTCACAACCAATCAGTTGGAGCTGAACTTTGTATGCTGCAGATATGAGATATTAAATAATAAAGTCAGCTGATTTGACTGAGCTAAGTGTGTTAGATATCTACAAAACAATGGGGATAAAGAGAGCTTCACTAAACAGCATGAAATACTTGATGTGACTCTACATCTGGACTTTGATTCATAGTCTGTCCACTACTTTCTACCATTGAGTTCAGTGTTGTCCCCTGCCTTATCCTGTTGTTGAATAACACAAGGAGAGAATTAGTATACAACTTTGAGAGTGTGATACCAGGTATTTGATGCATGGCATTATCATGCATAGACAGAAAGAATGCAAGGCCCACAATAGCAGTAGCTGTAATGGTCCCAGTCTCTACTGTTAGTCGGACAACTGAGATGAGGTTAAAGTCAGAACAAAACCTTCAGCATGATAAGTTATGCACTGGTTACAGACGTTTTGTAATGACAGCATTTGTTTGGATAGAGAATTCACTGCAGTTTCTCAGAAGCTGGATTGTTTGTTTATTAACAAGAGCATCATGAAGAGAGTCAAACAAAATACATACAAAATAGGTCATACAGCCAGCAATGATGATATCTACTGCCGCTGAAGCTCCAAGTCTGACACCAACTGACCTGGGGAGTCCCAGGATATCATTACTTTCCATTGGATCAATGCAAAGCTGGTAAATTTTACACTAGTGTGAATGTCAATTTTCAAGTGAGCAGTTGAACAACCAACATAGTAACCAGCCACTGCAGCACCTGTAAGCTGAATCAAGGCCATCAGAATGATGAAGCCAAATAAGACTTTGGAGTGTGACAAAGTGAATATTCTCCATCCAAAGAAAATCTTTCAACTCAAAGTCAGGTTAATAGACAGAGGATAAGTGTTTCATAGATTCAGACATACCTGAACAGCAGCACCAATGGTACTTGTGAAGACAGGTACATCCAAGAATTCAGTATATATCTGTTTGAGCATCTTCTTGTTTCCCCATCCATATCCAAACCAATGCACTGCATCATAGGTTGCTAATAATGTCTGTGCCCACTCAAGCAGGTAGAGTGCATATACTAGTACACCATGTGAGGAGTAAGCTGCCTGATTTACACGGAACTGACTGAGATGTTAATGACATACCTAGAGCCTTGAATGTAACTCTATCACCTTGGAAAGAGATGTGATAAACATATACTTGAACTGTAAGAGTCCCCATGAGCCCCCAGTTCCATGCAAAACCAAGAAGCCGTGGTATGGTTCTATTTGAATCAACAAAGTGTCAATAACAAGTAATAAGTATATCTTGAAGAACTTACAGCCAGACAATTTCACCTTCTCCCATATTGACTATCAGGTCAATAAGAGACTGTAAAAGTGGGGAGTGCGTGCTCTGGCAGAAGGAGGAGGCAGGAGAATTTGTACAGCAGAAACTGACCGCATCATTACAGCTTTCAATTCATTTGTCATTTGCCATAAGCTCACCGGTAAATGGCTATAATAAAAGTGTTCAGTCATCATAATAGTATTTTGATAGATACCCACGCCAATTCAATGTGTGAGGGAAAGAAGATACCGTTTCCGGCATTACAGTCAACTTGAAGATGCAATGAATCCGCCAACCACTTGTCATGCTGCATTGCCCAGGAGCTCCAAAAGATCGAAGCTGTCATTTTATTTGGTGAAGAATGATTGCGCAGTGCTTCAAGGGGGTGGCGGGAGCCCCAGTATTAAATTAACATCTTCCAGGTTCCTAGCCTGAAAACATGGTTCAATGATGAGCCCAGCAAAACTACCGCCGCTTTCAGACTATTATGTTATTGAAGATTGTGTACAGTTGAGGTCACACAGTAAACTTGATATCTCCGGGAATTGGCATTTTTACAGTGTTTTCGGAAAACTTATTTGAAGTGATTTCAACGAGCAGCAAAATGTAAATTCTCAAAGAAGGACCCTGTGCCTGAGCATAGCCGCCACAGAAAATTGCCTGACTGTCATGAACTTTCTGAATCCATAGGAATCATATCCTTGAGTCTGAACATAAATTTTATCTCTCCGGAATAAGCAAAGTACATGCAGGTAAGGGTCACGTAAGTTGAGTGTTTCCTTGAGCATTTTAGCTGTTTCTTCCATTTTAGTAAGAACTGCATTTTCGTGAGATCGCAGCTGTGATGGGAAAAATTGGCCCACTGCAGATGTGGTTTAATAAAAATCAATGATGGACAAGATTTTCCGAAAAAGTTGTAAGCCAAAATGATGTCAGATCTGAGCTCAGTGCAACAAAATATCTAACCTAGCCTCAGTATTGTAACATCTAAATCTCACGCCGGGGTTTACGAAGGACTCGTAAATCTCTTCATATCTTGACAGCCACCGCACTGCATGATATACTTTAAGTATCCCCATAATGAAACAAATTGCCACGCAGTTACTATCAACTTTTTCTCCCAGATACATATTTAGTATATATCCCAACTTCTCATTTATACTAGCTTATTGGCCATAATCAAATATTTTCATCACGTGTGTCACGCAGCACACATCAAGCTCTATCGTACACGGCTTCGTTTATGTAGTCTCTCCTAGACAGACAACATGACGATCAACTGAAGTTGATGTCGTTTATGCGTATTTTTAATAAAAAGCATGTTTTCTCACTCTTAACATAGTCCTAGGTTCTAGTTCTAGCCGAAACAACCACGGTTAAGGGAACTCATGTAGAGGTTTTCAAGGGGCTGAAAGGGACTCCAATGGTTTTAAGCAATCTCGAAGTTTTCGGAAAATAGTCTGGCAAATATACATTAAAGAGACTTCAAAGGGCCGTACACCAGATGGTGTGCTGTAAACTTTCAAAGTCCTTGATCTCGACACTCTAGCATTGGAGCGAGCTGTTCTACTCATTCTCATTTGAAACGCTTTCCCATACCTTATGTGATCTTTTGAACTTGTGTATAAACTTGGTGCCGAATCACAGCTTAGCTTCATCTTTTGTTCAAGACTCCAAGTGGCGTTAGTGGCGATGAACTCAAGCTTCAAACATTTCCGAAGTTCTGAGGTTCTAAATCAATTGTGAGTGATTGTGTCAATCCACATATCCAATTATTAAGTCATAAGTTCCTTCACCACTACACCCTGAGTTAGTACCTGGGCCTTAGAACTCCTGGAATAAATTTGACCAACTGGCTCGTAAGTGGAAAGTTTCCGAATTTTCTTTTTAGATAAAACCAGAGTAATACTTAGGAGATCAATCCTCAAGGTCTCACTTCCGAACAAAGAAGACTATATCTGTACATGACGCACCCAGAAGTGGACATGGTAATCATCATAATCACTTTCTTAATTTTCTCATGTGTTTGCATTGCTCCGTATCTCATCAGCCCGTCAGATCTGGTGCATCTCAGGCTATAATAAAGGAATTGGACCACTGGCATCGCAAAACGTGACAAGTATGAAGGCCGAACACTAGTCACTCGTCAACGTTCAACATTCAACTGTCAAACAGTCATCTGACCTTTCTGGTCGCCAAACGTCTGAATCGGGTTAACATTTATAAGTAGTAAAGTACGCACACACATATGTACGTATGTAAACTAAAAAAATAAAAATAAATTTTACTTGAACGAACTAGCTACTTAGAACTAGAACATCAAATTGCCAACAGCAGAAGGAAGGCCATTGTTGTTATAGAGCGTCGAGCCGGTTCCGACAAAAGAAGCTGCACCGGGGTCGTTGGCCTGGAGGAGAGCAGGGGAGGTGGCAACGAAGGGGAAGTAGAGGATGACCCAGGGCTGAGCGTCGAGCCAAGCAAAAGCTTGTCGGAAGAAAGCAACTCTGTAGAAGGGGGAGTGGGGGGTTTTATTGTCAGTTAACTTAGTAAGATGATGGTGGGAGAGGAAGAGGGAGAGAGTGATTCGGAAACAATAACTTACTGAGCAGATTGTCCACCCGATGGGTTTTGGAGAGCAAATTCGGAGATGACCACGTTGAATTGCTATTTGGTGTGAGGTAATAAGAGAGGGTCAAGCGTTGAAAAAACAACGAGCCAGAGAAATGGATACACTCACAGGGAAACGGTTATGAGCGCCGGTGATGTAATTCTGGAATTCGGGGAAACTGTTTCCATACCAATGCTAGAAATACAATATGTATAAGCATTAAAAAAATCCAGAGTTTGGATGATGATCTCTGAGCCACATCCAAGTCACATCATAAATGCAACATTATTTTCGTCTACGTAGGCTTATGTTCTGAAAAAAAGGCTCACCAAGTTGATATAATCGGCGAAACACCTTCCAGCACATGCGTTGATCATCGAATTAAGCCAGTCCAAACCTTGACCAGGGGAAGTGCTGGACGTGATAGCAGGTAGAGCCTTTTTGATGGCCTGTGATTGGAAATAAATGAATAAGTAAATGGGGATGAGCCATAGAGATAGAAATGAAGATGGGAGATGGACAATATACTGGTACTCACAAGAGGGTTGATCCATTGAACATACCAGTCTGCAGCGGCGGAAGGAGAGATACCAGCTTGATCGGGTTCGTTCAAGCTAAATACGGCTTTTATTTGAGGTAAGTGAGGATGGTTAAAAACGAAATGACTAGCAAGAAAAAAAGCGATTTACTAGCCCATCCTTGTTGAGCCTGACGTGCACGAAGCTGAGCCACCGGACTGGAGTCACAGTCCATGCAACGTTGGGTACCGATGAATCCGAGACCACCGTTGCCATTGGTGGATGGAGGAGCAAAGGTTTCCCAGTCGTAGCTGTTGATTGAAATGGTTAGATGTCGGTTGACAGAGAAATATAGCCTACATAGCGACGACTTGACCTTGACCGTTGTTCAAAACGCCGGGATCACTAGAGGAAATAGAGAGAAGAGAGGTTGATTGAGGAGTTGTATGGAGAAGTAAGGTGCTTTGGTCTTACAGAGGAGCGTTGTCTGTCGAGGTCGATGAGAAATCGGGTTCATGTGGTGTACTAACACTAGAAGGGGAGGAAGACAACGTACAGAAGGGCCAGGCTAAGCCACGCTTGCCAGCGGAAGCAGCTGTGGTGAACAAAGCGAGAGAAAGAGCGAGGGCACGAATAGAGAACATGTTGTCAAAAGAGAGGATCGGATGAATGAAGAAAGTGTTTTCGTCAAGGGGAGGAAAACGACTTGGGTTTCTTGCTATTCTTCAGACAGCTTTTATAGCGATCTAGAGGGTATCCTTTCTAGGCTTATGAGCATCGTGTTTCCCGATTATGATCCAACGACCAACGTGAAATAAGCTCAATTCTAGCTCGGGTCCAACTTACCGTCCATCCGTGTCAACCCATCGGAAGCAGGATATCTATTGTAGATTTGCGAAATTCAAGAGAAGTTCAAGAAATGATCGGAAATGTATAGTTTGCCACTAGTCTTAGCTGATTGCAGTTTTGGTGAATCGAGAGTATCCGCACCTAACGGCTCTTGGTCACAGTCTCCGGTGGACAAAATTTGGCGTTTTCAGGTGGGCAGTTTGATTTCGATTTGTCAATTTTGCATTTTGTCTCGAGTTGTTCAAACTTGTTTTCGGTCTGTTTTCACCTTTGAAGTGTACTATCAGATATTCATATTTGTAATCACCTATCAAAGTTTTCAAGCATTCTATTCCAGACTTTGAAAGGTTACTGAGGATTTGTGAATAACCGAGAAAGCCTCGAACTGGCAAACGCCGACTTCTGTTTCATGTTCAAGATTACATAAGGTCTATCAAAGATTAAAGAAAGGATTCAAATGGTTTTATCTAAATAATCGACTGAATTTAAGTATGGAGAAGAGTCGGGCAGATGTACAGGAAAGACCCCGAAGGACAGAGTCCCCAACTTCAAATTCTTAATCTCGAGACTCTAGCATTGGTAGAAAAGTGAGCGTGCTGATCCATTCTCTGAAACCTGAATTTCCATGTGGTCTTTTGGACTTGTGTATGACCTTGGTGTCGAAATACAGCTTATCTCCATCTGTTTGTCCAGCTACAGTGGCGTCTGTAGACTGTGGCAGCCGGCTCAAGCTTCAAAACGTTCCAAAGTTTTTGAAATTTCTAGATCAATTGTCAATGTCATGATTCATATCTAAGTATAGTACCTATACCTTCCCAACTAGGCCATTTTGAACATTCCCACCCACTGACTATCGCAATTAAGAGGCTTCCGAATACCCCGTTCACTGAGCCCAGCCTTTCGAAGACTATGATACCGGCAATACTAAAATCCCTCACCTCTGCTGAGATTCTCCGATGATCAAGAAAGACTGTAGGCGACGTTCAGAAGCTGACATGGTAGTCATCATAATCATACATGTGCAATGTTGCGGCGGCGCCGCTCTCGAGTTTCGGCCCGTTGCTCATGGTGGTCTAGTCAACTTCTATTATTTAATATGATTCTGATATGGATGTATGTATACGCAGATCTTTATCGTTGAATCTCTTCTACTAAGCAAAACCTTGATTTGATTGTTTCCGTCTCAGAGAATTCTGTTTTGAGGGGAAGGATCACAAGAACGTAAGCTGAAACAACGGGACCGGAGGTTTCCAAGTATTCGCATTAAATCTGATAGATCACGGTCAAGAGAAGGAGAGGCGTGATGATGCTAAGGGTATACATAGTTAGTACAGATCCTCAATTAAATCAGCATAATAGGCTATTGCCTAGTGAGAGACGTTCATATTACTGCGACACTCCCAGTAATAGGTATCCAATATTCAATGCCCCTACTTAGTCCAGATTTGTGTAACCAAACTTCTTGAAACATGATGTAGATCACGTTCTTAACTGCGATACTCCCGGTAATAGGCATCCAATATTCAATGCCCATAGTCCAGACTTGTGTAACCAAACTTCTCGAAACATGATGTAGATCACAATCATAGTACTACCTACCATTTCGCGGCAAGGAAGTGATGCGTCGATGAATGCACTATAGGTCCTACATACTAATGGAAAGATCTGTACTACGTTTCATAGATGCCTGTATTTTTAATTTGTACTTTACTGTGCCGGTAGGGCAGGCCTTCTCTGGTATGGGTTGTGTCTTGTCCCTACTGGTCGTCCGGCTGCTCCGACCGGGGACCCTGCCGTGTAGTAACTAACTAACTAACTACTAGGCTAACATAACATTAGTAGATTCCTTGCACTTACCGCCGTACTGTCCGGATCTTCATCAAGTTTTTACATCATTCGAGTCTTCAATTTCGATCTGGAATAATCTATCCGTACACAACCTCGATGGGTTAGTTCGAGACTACGACTTGATTTTTTTGATCACTTTACATGCTAGTAGTGCCGCTCTCCAACACAATTTCTCTGCGGAGTGTGGCGATACTACCGATATGCATAATAATGTCGTAAATTTTAAACTCCGATCAGCTCGAGTAGGACATCCGAGTGCTGTTCAATTGATACTGTTTGCAGTAAAAAATAGCTTCACAAAAACGAAAAACGTATTTTGCGAGTTCCAAGTCTCATATAGTGAGTATATCCTGGAATTTTCACAGTACATCCTTGCCCCCCTCCCCCTCTGTGGACGAAGTTTCTGTTGGGGCTATAGTCCCGTCTCTGCTATTGCCCCACTCTATAGCCTCGTCCTTGGGGCCGTACCTCCTTCCTATACATCGTGATCCTCCTCCCGCGTCTGGTCCGAACCCCGACTCCTACAGTTTCGATACCCGGGTTTTAGATCATGTGAAAGGAATTACGGTTTAGAGTGCTGAGACTAGTGTTCACAAGAAAATCTCCCGGTGATTCCATGTGGTAGAAGTGGGCCATCGCTGCGCGTGGCGGGTACGAGGCCATTAGTTCGGAATAGTTCCAGCTTGTTGCCGAGCGGGCCTACTTGAGAATCTGTGATGCCGCTTTATACGGCAGCTTTGCAGATCTGGCACTGTATTTACCACGTGCCTGGAGTTGACATCATTTCATTCGGCCTCGTAACTTCTCAAACTACAATGGCTGCTAAGTATGAAGGTGACGTCTCGAAACGCACTCAACACATTTATGTAGGGCGCCCTTTGCCCCCTTTTCTTCCTCATCTACATTAGAAAAAACACTTTTTCGTCCTGAAATCTGATTGGTTAGACAAACGTTTCCTGTTATGGTACAACTCGACCAAGTTTGGGAATGTAATTACATCATCTTTCACGGCTGGTCTCTAACGACTCCATTTCCGCAACCGCACTCCAAATTGTGGTGCTCTTACCTGATCTCTCGGCTCACTGATTGCTTCCACATCCCTGACTGCTCCGCCCTTGCATGTTTTTCTGCTCGGTCTCAATCGCGCTCAGCTGCAAATCATGTGCTTCCCTTGATGCTTTTTCTTGGTTCCTCAGGAGAAACAAGAGCTAAACTGAAAAGGTAATAGGGTTGCTGGAAGGGCATGGAGTAGGTATCATGAATAAGGGTAATGAGCCGAGAAGCCATTCACGAACGTACGTTGCGGGTATAGCAGTGTAAATACGTGCTTATATGCGTATACGTCTATGTAGTTTGCAAGCGCTATAAACCTAGTCGAAGGCTGGATGTTCTGCATGTTACTAATTATCTAAAGTATACTTTGTTATCGTTGAACTCCAAGTCTTCCATGTTGTTACCGTGGAAGAAACTGGACCAGCAATGCATTCCAATTCCATGAGTAAGTCCTAGCTGCCGAAACAAGAGAAATGAGCAGCCTATGCTTTTCCATATTTCCCTACCAAAGGTAGGTCCTTAGGGAGGTTGTCGAGAAGGGAAGTTCAGCTCAGAAACGAGGAAGTGGGCAGAAACTGCTAATAGTAATAAAAGAAGCTGGAAGAAGAGACGAGGAAACTTCGTGTGTGTATAAACGGGTTCCGCTGGTTGACAGAAAGGTTGATGAGTTAGTTTCTATTTTTACGTTAAGTGGTAGCGGAGGCAGAGATGGAAGAAACAGCAGCAGCGACGAGAGAAGTTGCCGCGAAGACGGAGGCATGAGGCACGAGCAGTCTAAGGATCATTCAAGTACTGACAGAAAGTACTTACAGATATGCTTAAGCATAGATTGCTGCAAGAAAGTAATGTCTGACGCGACGAGTTACATAGCGGTCACGACTAATACCGTTGACGGTTGGTTGGCTATTGCAGACAAATACGTTGTTGTTGCGGAAACATAGGAGATGACGAAGAACGTAACGATCGAGTACGGTTCCACTGCTCGAAGTTCTTCGGTTACGCCGATCGGTTCGGAATACACGTCGTCACCATACAGGAGAGAATGAAACAAATCTTGTTTTGTAGCTATGACTATAGCCAGAAGTGGATTCCCACATTGTGAATGTAGAAGTCAGCGACGAGGGTGAAGGTGATGTGGATGAAGGTGAAGACGCTCGAGGAGACGGCTATCGAGGCTTAGAAGACGATGTTTACGGGGACTGTGATCGAGGAGACCATTGTGTAGGTGACTGTTGTCGCCACGAGAGAGAGTGCCACACTTGCGGGAACGGCCATAGCAGCACTAGCCTCAGCGGCGACAATACAACATTTTTTCCTTTACAGGAGAAAGAAAGTACGAAGTTACAAAACAGCGCTGCACTAAAAATGCCGTTCTTACAACCGGTAAACAATGATAAATCTCGAAGTAAGTAAGTTGCAAAGAAGGGCCATAAAGTAGCCAACAGTTGGACAGAGATGCTTTTTGAAAGAACGTGGTAAGAGAAAAACAGAAGTGTTTCAATGTATCATGACCATGACGAAGAAAGATTGACAAGTATAAATAGAGTGAAAAGCCAAGCCAAAAGGAAAACAGATAGAAAAGAACAAGAACTTTTTTTCAGCATAAAGAACCTTCAGGCCGACCAAAAGCTGAAAAAAAAACCCAAAGTGATTTAGTGTAAATCAGGAATGACGTACATAGCTATTGACAGACAAAACAAGTATATGGAGCGAGCAGAGAGCACGTTATATATATGTTTGTTTAAAGAACACTGTGAAGTGAAACTCAGGAAAGCCCTTTGTACCACGAGCCTTAGAGTTCTTACTTAACCAAAAAAGACCGGTTTCGAGTCACGACAGTAAAAACATAAACAACGCCAGTCTCAAACTTTTTAGAAAAAGAAAGCGCGGCTCACACACTGTGACTTTATAGAGATAATTCACCATCAGAAAAAACCTGTAAAGGTTTTCAGGGGAGCTGAGACATTTTGATCATCGCCTGGGCACGGAAGCCGTGCCTCATAGTCTCCCCCACTTCCGCTCAATTAGTTTTTAACTCTTACGCATATCTTAATGTACACATGTTGACTTCTGTAACTTTAATAAAGGGCCACCTTCACGTCCATGAATGCAACGAAAACGGGACAAACCAAAAGAATCACCCGTCCTCCAAGAGAAGACCTGGTACTAGACAGTAGGAGATGTCCTTTACTACGGCCTCCCCTTTCATTTATCATCATACAACGTGGCCGAAGTCGGAGGATGGGCCCGTCACCAGTGAGGCCCTTTAAAGTTGAAGGCTTTGGAATAGTTCCCACCAACCTTGACGGGCCGTGTAAGGCTCCGCACGGTAAAGACAGATTGCGGAGGTGGCCGAATGGTTAAGAAGTCAAGGCAGAAAACAGGTCCAATCCTCAGTAGCGTACAGACATGGATCTCGTCGCGAAACGCGGGAACATGAGTGAAGCAAGGGTAGACTTTAGAGTAAAACTTAGTGTATGTGGAGTACCGACGCCCTTTGAAACCAGGTTTACTATTTCCGTGAGGCACTTTTGGTGGACAGATAACAGCTTAAGTACTTCACGGGTAACGAGATAAGGAAGTGCTGGGAACATTTAAGGTGAGCGTTAGTTGAGTAAGACCTGTAGTAGAATAACACAGTCCGACCCGGAGAAACATGCCATCTGTCTACGATTATACGATATAGTATTCTGACAGCGGATGCCGATATTGCGCAACCTGTTTGTACCGTGCGAGGCTTTACACGGACCCATCCTCCGACGATCCCGAATTCCAATCCCACTATTCATCATATCAAACGTAATACGTTGCGCATGGTACTTACGAACCACTACACGCCTCATCAGTCTCTGCGTCTTTATTAGTTGCGCG
>ML179527.1:58935-80074 GCA_004369135.1 Dendrothele bispora CBS 962.96
CAGTGTTTTCGGAAAACTTATTTGAAGTGATTTCAACGAGCAGCAAAATGTAAATTCTCAAAGAAGGACCCTGTGCCTGAGCATAGCCGCCACAGAAAATTGCCTGACTGTCATGAACTTTCTGAATCCATAGGAATCATATCCTTGAGTCTGAACATAAATTTTATCTCTCCGGAATAAGCAAAGTACAATGGAACACATGCAGGCAAGGTCACGGAAGTTGAGTGTTTCCCTGAGCATTTTAGCTGATACTTCCATTTTGGGAACTGCATTCTTGTGGGGTCAATAGATAGCATCTGCAATGGGAAAAATTGGCCCACTGCAGATGTGGTTTAATAAAAATCAATGATGGACAAGATTTTCCGAAAAAGTTGTAAGCCAAAATGATGTCAGATCTGAGCTCAGTGCAACAAAATATCTAACCTAGCCTCAGTATTGTAACATCTAAATCTCACGCCGGGGTTTACGAAGGACTCGTAAATCTCTTCATATCTTGACAGCCACCGCACTGCATGATATACTTTAAGTATCCCCATAATGAAACAAATTGCCACGCAGTTACTATCAACTTTTTCTCCCAGATACATATTTAGTATATATCCCAACTTCTCATTTATACTAGCTTATTGGCCATAATCAAATATTTTCATCACGTGTGTCACGCAGCACACATCAAGCTCTATCGTACACGGCTTCGTTTATGTAGTCTCTCCTAGACAGACAACATGACGATCAACTGAAGTTGATGTCGTTTATGCGTATTTTTAATAAAAAGCATGTTTTCTCACTCTTAACATAGTCCTAGGTTCTAGTTCTAGCCGAAACAACCACGGTTAAGGGAACTCATGTAGAGGTTTTCAAGGGGCTGAAAGGGACTCCAATGGTTTTAAGCAATCTCGAAGTTTTCGGAAAATAGTCTGGCAAATATACATTAAAAAGACTTCAAGGGCGCTGTAAACTTTCAAAGTCCTTGATCTCGACACTCTAGCATCGGAGCAAGCTGTTCTATTTATCCTCATCTGAAACGCTTTCCCATACCATATGTGATCTTTTGAACTTGTGTATAAACTTGGTGCCGAATCACAGCTTAGCTTCACCTTTTGTCCAAGGCACCAGTGGCATTCGTGGCGATGAACTCAAGCTTCGAATATTTCCGAAGTTTCGAGGTTCTAAATCAATTGTGAGTGATTGTGTCAATCCACATATCCAATTATTAAGTCATAAGTTCCTTCACCACTACACCCTGAGTTAGTACCTGGGCCTTAGAACTCCTGGAATAAATTTGACCAACTGGCTCGTAAGTGGAAAGTTTCCGAATTTTCTTTTTAGATAAAACCAGAGTAATACTTAGGAGATCAATCCTCAAGGTCTCACTTCCGAACAAAGAAGACTATATCTGTACATGACGCACCCAGAAGTGGACATGGTAATCATCATAATCACTTTCTTAATTTTCTCATGTGTTTGCATTGCTCCGTATCTCATCAGCCCGTCAGATCTGGTGCATCTCAGGCTATAATAAAGGAATTGGACCACTGGCATCGCAAAACGTGACAAGTATGAAGGCCGAACACTAGTCACTCGTCAACGTTCAACATTCAACTGTCAAACAGTCATCTGACCTTTCTGGTCGCCAAACGTCTGAATCGGGTTAACATTTATAAGTAGTAAAGTACGCACACACATATGTACGTATGTAAACTAAAAAAATAAAAATAAATTTTACTTGAACGAACTAGCTACTTAGAACTAGAACATCAAATTGCCAACAGCAGAAGGAAGGCCATTGTTGTTATAGAGCGTCGAGCCGGTTCCGACAAAAGAAGCTGCACCGGGGTCGTTGGCCTGGAGGAGAGCAGGGGAGGTGGCAACGAAGGGGAAGTAGAGGATGACCCAGGGCTGAGCGTCGAGCCAAGCAAAAGCTTGTCGGAAGAAAGCAACTCTGTAGAAGGGGGAGTGGGGGGTTTTATTGTCAGTTAACTTAGTAAGATGATGGTGGGAGAGGAAGAGGGAGAGAGTGATTCGGAAACAATAACTTACTGAGCAGATTGTCCACCCGATGGGTTTTGGAGAGCAAATTCGGAGATGACCACGTTGAATTGCTATTTGGTGTGAGGTAATAAGAGAGGGTCAAGCGTTGAAAAAACAACGAGCCAGAGAAATGGATACACTCACAGGGAAACGGTTATGAGCGCCGGTGATGTAATTCTGGAATTCGGGGAAACTGTTTCCATACCAATGCTAGAAATACAATAT
This sequence comes from Dendrothele bispora CBS 962.96, assembly GCA_004369135.1. Lineage (NCBI taxonomy): Eukaryota > Fungi > Basidiomycota > Agaricomycetes > Agaricales > Dendrothele > Dendrothele bispora. The sequence continues at coordinate 61,192 of ML179527.1, forward strand.
GTATAAGCATTAAAAAAATCCAGAGTTTGGATGATGATCTCTGAGCCACATCCAAGTCACATCATAAATGCAACATTATTTTCGTCTACGTAGGCTTATGTTCTGAAAAAAAGGCTCACCAAGTTGATATAATCGGCGAAACACCTTCCAGCACATGCGTTGATCATCGAATTAAGCCAGTCCAAACCTTGACCAGGGGAAGTGCTGGACGTGATAGCAGGTAGAGCCTTTTTGATGGCCTGTGATTGGAAATAAATGAATAAGTAAATGGGGATGAGCCATAGAGATAGAAATGAAGATGGGAGATGGACAATATACTGGTACTCACAAGAGGGTTGATCCATTGAACATACCAGTCTGCAGCGGCGGAAGGAGAGATACCAGCTTGATCGGGTTCGTTCAAGCTAAATACGGCTTTTATTTGAGGTAAGTGAGGATGGTTAAAAACGAAATGACTAGCAAGAAAAAAAGCGATTTACTAGCCCATCCTTGTTGAGCCTGACGTGCACGAAGCTGAGCCACCGGACTGGAGTCACAGTCCATGCAACGTTGGGTACCGATGAATCCGAGACCACCGTTGCCATTGGTGGATGGAGGAGCAAAGGTTTCCCAGTCGTAGCTGTTGATTGAAATGGTTAGATGTCGGTTGACAGAGAAATATAGCCTACATAGCGACGACTTGACCTTGACCGTTGTTCAAAACGCCGGGATCACTAGAGGAAGTAGAGAGAAAGAGAGGTTGATTGAGGAGTTGTATGGAGAAGTAAGGTGCTTTGGTCTTACAGAGGAGCGTTGTCTGTCGAGGTCGATGAGAAGCTGGGTTCATGTGGTGTACTAACACTAGAAGGGAGGAAGACAACGTACAGAAGGGCCAGGCTAAGCCACGCTTGCCAGCGGAAGCAGCTGTGGTGAACAAAGCGAGAGAAAGAGCGAGGGTACGAATAGAGAACATGTTGTCAAAAGAGAGGATCGGATGAATGAAGAAAGTGTTTTCGTCAAGGGGAGGAAAACGACTTGGGTTTCATGTTATTTTTCAGACAGCTTTTATAGCGATCTAGAGGGTATCCTTTCTAGGCTTATGAGCATCGTGTTTCCCGATTATGATCCAACTACCAACGTGAAATAAGCTCAATTCTAGCTCGGGTCCAACTTACCGTCCATCCGTGTCAACCCATCGGAAGCAGGATATCTAGTAGATTTGCGAAATTCAAGAGAAGTTCAAGAAATGATCGGAAATGTATAGTTTGCCACTAGTCTTAGCTGATTGCAGTTTTGGTGAATCGAGAGTATCCGCAACTAACGGCTCTTGGTCACAGTCTCCGGTGGACAAAATTTGGCGTTTTCAGGTGGGCAGTTTGATTTCGATTTGTCAATTTTGCATTTTGTCTCGAGTTGTTCAAACTTGTTTTCGGTCTGTTTTCACTCTTGAAGCGTACTATCAGATATTCATATTTGTAATCACCTATCAAAGTTTTCAAGCATTCTATTCCAGACTTTGAAAGGTTACTGAGGATTTGTGAATAACCGAGAAAGCCTCGAACTGGCAAACGCCGACTTCTGTTTCATGTTCAAGATTACATAAGGTTTATCAAAGACTAAAGAAAGGATTCAAATGGTTTTATCTAAATAATCGACTGAATTTAAGTATGGAGAAGAGTCGGGCAGATGTACAGGAAAGACCCCGAAGGACAGAGTCCCCAACTTCAAATTCTTAATCTCGAGACTCTAGCATTGGTAGAAAAGTGAGCGTGCTGATCCATTCTCTGAAACCTGAATTTCCATGTGGTCTTTTGGACTTGTGTATGACCTTGGTGTCGAAATACAGCTTATCTCCATCTGTTTGTCCAGCTACAGTGGCGTCTGTAGACTGTGGCAGCCGGCTCAAGCTTCAAAACGTTCCAAAGTTTTTGAAATTTCTAGATCAATTGACAATGTCATGATTCATATCTAAGTATAGTACCTATACCTTCCCAACTAGGCCATTTTGAACATTCCCACCCACTGACTATCGCAATTAAGAGGCTTCCGAATACCCCGTTCACTGAGCCCAGCCTTTCGAAGACTATGATACCGGCAATACTAAAATCCCTCACCTCTGCTGAGATTCTCCGATGATCAAGAAAGACTGTAGGCGACGTTCAGAAGCTGACATGGTAGTCATCATAATCATACATGTGCAATGTTGCGGCGGCGCCGCTCTCGAGTTTCGGCCCGTTGCTCATGGTGGTCTAGTCAACTTCTATTATTTAATATGATTCTGATACGGAAGTATGTATACGCAGATCTTTATCGTTGAATCTCTTCTACTAAGCAAAACCTTGATTTGATTGTTTCCGTCTCAGAGAATTCTGTTTTGAGGGGAAGGATCACAAGAACGTAAGCTGAAACAACGGGACCGGAGGTTTCCAAGTATTCGCATTCAATCTGATAGATCACGGTTAAGAGAAGGAGAGGCGTGATGATGCTAAGGGTATACATAGTTAGTACAGATCCTCAATTAAATCAGCATAATAGGCTATTGCCTAGTGAGAGACGTTCATATTACTGCGACACTCCCAGTAATAGGTATCCAATATTCAATGCCCCTACTTAGTCCAGATTTGTGTAACCAAACTTCTTGAAACATGATGTAGATCACGTTCTTAACTGCGATACTCCCGGTAATAGGCATCCAATATTCAATGCCCATAGTCCAGACTTGTGTAACCAAACTTCTCGAAACATGATGTAGATCACAATCATAGTACTACCTACCATTTTGCGGCAAGGAAGTGATGCGTCGATGAATGCACTATAGGTCCTACATACATAACATTAGTACATCCCTTGCACTTACCACCGTACTGTCCGGATCTTCATCAAGTTTTTACATCATCTGAGTCTTCAATTTCAATCTGGAATAATCTATCCGTACACAACCTCGATGGGTTAGTTCGAGACTACTACTTGATTTCGATCACTTTACATGCTAGTAGTGCGCTCTCCAACACAATTTATCTGCGGAGTTGTGGCGATACTACCGATATGCATGATAATGTCGTTAATAATAGCTTCACGAAAATGAGAAACGTATTTTGCGAGTTCCAAGTCTCATATAGTAGCCATATCCTGGAATTTTCACAGGACATCCTTGCCCCCCTCCCCCTCTGTGGATGAAGTTTCTGTTTGGACTAGAGTCCCGTCTCGGCTCTATAGCCCTGTCCTTGGGGCCGTACCACCTTCGTATACATCGTGATCCTCTCCCGCGTCTGGTCCAAACCCCCGACTCCTACGATTGCGTACCCGGGCCTTAGGACTCACTAGATCATCCGAAAAGAATTACGGTTTAGAGTACGGAAACTAGTGTTTATGCTTATCCGCGAGAAAATCTCCCAATGATTCCGCTTCTCAAACTATAGTGGCGGCTGCTATGAAGGTGACGTCTCAAAACAGACTCAAAACATTTAGGACACCCTTTTCCCCCTTACTTGTTTTACAGAGTCGAGGGGACCTTGGAAATGTCCATAAAGACTATCAGTTAGAGATATGAAGTCAAGTGGGCCATCGCAAGCGTGGCACGAGGCCTTTGCCATAGAACGGGCGTTCCCAGGACCAGGGAAGTCAGAAGCTTCCGGTCCAAACAGGACCACACCAGTGACGACCCTTGAATTGGTAATAAAGGCTCCGACAAACAAGACCACATCGGTGACCGACCGAGGCAAAAAACATGTAAAGACGATTCCTTTCAGTCGGCCTCGTAATTCCACGTCAGACTCGGCACGAGAGAAATACATTTTTCAAATCCTGGACAGCACTGCGCTTTGGTAAAAAAACCACTGGTCCTTCAGACTCCAAGCACCACGTTCCCCGGAATGACTCAAAGTGAATGTCAACAAGAAATGTTGTATGTTACTATGTATATATTGCACGAGACGAGCGAGGTATATGAACAAAACAGACAGTTATCGATACATGGCGTAAGGACTAAATGTGATTTAGTGAAACCCAAAAAAAAATGTCGAAAACCAGCCGGACTTCCAAGAAATACGACTTTTTTTCAAGAACAAGAAAAGATAGACAAAAGGAAACCGAACCGAAAAGTGAGATAAATATGGACAGTTAGAAAGGAGCAGTACCAGTACTATGTAGCTTTGTGAAGACAAAAAGAGAATGGTGCAAGAAAGTTTTTCGTAGAGACAGGTTGACAACCGATGAAATACCGGGAAGAAACGTTGAATGAATGAAGCTCTAAATAGTAACAAATGGCCAACATTCTTGCCGTAAAAATCACGTCGCGACAAAACATTGAAGCATGAAAGAAAGAGGACATTTCCTTTTTTACAACATAACAGCGGCGACTCCGATCACGACGATACCGGCAAGGGCGTTCACACCGTGAGAGAGAGCACCGCTGTTGTCAGTGGATGTGTTACCAGAGGAGCTAGTGTCAGGGGCATTTGTAGCAGAAGACGAGGAGCTATCGGCAGAGGAGCTCGCAGAAGTGGAAGTAGGTGTAGTGGAAGTAGGAGCAGCGACTGAAGATGTAAGTGTTACACCCTTAGGTGAAGACCGATATCAGTATCGATGTTTTGTTCTAAACAAAGTAAGAGAGGACATACCACTGCTGCACATAAGGCTTGGCTAGCCGCATTGGCTTCTTGAAGCTCGTCACCTTGGCATGAGCTAGCAATGCAAGAAGCAGTAGAGGATACAAAGGCGTTGTTGTTGCATAAACAGACGTTATCGGTTGGTTGGCAGTTGCCATAATCAGCACTGGCGATACATTGAGCAGCGCAGTCTGTAATGAAAGAACGTCGTTAGATACGAATTCGTATAGACATTCATGAAAGACAGTCATGAACTTACTAGGAATCTGACGAGCACGGAGTACGGAGGCAGAAGCGCCGTTGAAGAGAGCAGCGACGACGACAAAGAAGGTAGAGACGGAGGCGATGGTGAATTGCATTTTTATCTTTGATTGAGTGGTTGGAAAGACAGTTGGTCGCCTTGGGCAAATATGTGTGTTGCTTCAAAGGAGCAGAGAAGAAGGTCGAAGAAAATAATGATAATCGTCAAAGACGGGTGAAGGAGCAAAGACTCGACTTGGAGGGAAGAGCTGTTGGAGGGATTCCTGGATGGAAACCATCCCTTTATACGTTTTCGTATCCGACGAGTAAAGAGAACAAAGCCGTCGATCCTGAATGAGTGCCTTAACCTTACGTAACGACCAGGTCAAAGAAGGTGCCATTGTTGTACCTTCTGAACCTCAAGTTGCTATTGTTTCATATGAAATCTATTCCAATCAAAGTAACCATTGTACGTCTTGTAGGTCGGAAGCTGATCCAAATATCAGCTTTATCGCGAACGTTTGATGTATCTGCATATGCGTATATTCGTGCATAAATGTGACGATATGGGCGTTGCATGCAAGCACTTACCGAAGAGCCGAGTAATGGGAATAAGTACTATGGATGAGGTACGGGAAGGTCGTTGGGATAATGGGAAAGTCAAATCGAGAACAAAGAGGACTGATAGATAAACGATTGTCCTGTTTGGGCGGCAAAAGAAAAAAGGAAGTGCCAAATTCGGAACAATGGGCGCTTTGTCTGTTGTTGTTTGGATGTAAAGTTGCAAGCAAGTATTGTAAACAATATCAAATAGACCCATCTGCCGGGCGCAGCCGGCATTTCTGTCTTACATCAACTTGGGCACCAAATACAAGCATACGAATTCGCTTTCTGTTCGGATTCTTACCACGGGCAGCGGCTGCTCCAGTCCGTCGAGGAATATTTCTGCAAGGCAAGGCACGTTCTGAAAATAAACCTGACGAAGGCCTTGCAAGCTGTTACAACTTGTTGAATCTCCGAAACTATTTCGAGTTCTCTAGACTCTAACGTTTGTGGTGACCCTGGTGAGAATTGGTTCTCTGGGGATTCCCATCGCGAGTACTTGATAACTTACTCCAGAAATCTTCCATATAGAAGAGTTCGTACCTTTGAGCACATTTGATTCTGAGACATGTGTCCTCTTTACTCTCTTCAAGACCGCATAGAAGTGGAAAGGAGCTCTCCTTAAAATTTCAAGTCTGCTTGATGCATCGCATGCAGACTCCTCTTGATCAATTATGGCCTCGATAATTTCCCGTTTTCTAACATCTCCCCCGTAGACTTCCAGTCGGATAGGGATACGATCAGACTTTGCGGTGAATATACCGAATTGCTGGAGAGGTGTAAGTGAGACACATCTTATACCTCCTAATACTAGCGCGATGGTATATATCCCCGACATTGCGGTTAGATGGTTCTCATTTACATCTTTCTCTCTCCTTTGACCCTAAAAAAAGTAAGAGATGGGCAATCAAGACGAAACTCTCGGGTACGTCGTTCCATCGTATTTCTACATACATTTTCGTTGACAGTCTAATCATGATCCAATAGCTCTATCCTCATTGGGAGCTGGGTCAGCATGATCATCAGTACCCACGTAGCCCACGAAGCGGTTTATTACTTTAGAAACTATCGTGGGGACAAGATGGCTCTGAAGCTCTTGGTCTCCGTAGCCTTGTTTATGGGCTTGATTTTGCAAATCGCTGCATGTGCAGACGTGTATATGGTACGAAACATGTCTCTATTTAACCCAGACCCCTCTTTGATCCAACTCAAAATGCTAGTATACGATAAGCAATTGGGGCAACGAGGAGTACCTTCTTCGACAAGTAGGTTTTTCGTTCCGAACCATCTTTTCTTAACTGACAGCCTCTCTTCCCTCAAAAGTACTGGCCGGTTCAGTTATATCTCATAACGACCGCATTATTGACTCTGCTCGTACAATCTTATCTTGTTCATCGGCACTGGATTCTGTAAGAATAGGTCTCTATTTCATTCTCGCTCCTTTTCTCAACTCTAGTTGTGGACAGAACAAAGAGATCGTGGCTCTGTATTCTCCTTGCACTTCTTGCTGTGACGACCGTAAGTGGCTTTATATCTGTTCTCGATTGTCAATATTAACCATCTCTCGCTACACAGTTTGCGGGAAACATCGCAGTGGCTTGGGTCTTAGCTATCCATGACACGTACGAAGAACGGTTCTCCGTTCAAATTCCTGCTATCGTATGGTTGCTAACGCAAACAGTAACCGGTAAGCAAATCCATGTTCATCATTCAATTCCAATTGTCGAGAAGATTCATGAACTTTTTGCTCTTTTTTACTAGATATAACTATAACGGCCGCCCTCGTCTTTCGACTTTACACCATGCAGGCAGTCTCGAAGGAAGCGGAAAGGTAATGTATTTGATTTTCCCCTCTCTTTTTCCCTTTTAACTCAAAAGTTATCTTTTTATGTCGTTTGTATCATAGCATCATCCGTCGAATTGTGCGACAAGCTGTCCAGACTGGCGCAACAACGGCTATAGTAGCGACCACTGCATTGACCATCTATCTCCTCTTCAACATGAGTAATAGTGAGTCTGAATGCCAAACTCTTTCGTCGCCTTTCCTCGAGTGCCTGCTAATAGCACTCAAATGAACATTTCCTACTATCTCTAGTCGAAACCGCTCTAACATTCGTTATCGGCCCACTTTATCTCGTCACTCTTTTATACAACGTCAACAGTCGCCAGATCACTTCGAATAAGAAAGAGGATCTAGAATCAAAACCTGTCCATAAAAGGATCAGTTCTTTGAGCTTCCAGCATGGTTTCAACACCGCTCATATCAACGTAAAGAGGAAAATGTCACATAGAGAAGCGACGCAAGCTGCTTTGGAGGGAATTCGTACGTTGTTTGACTTCATCCCACCTCCTCACTCTTGCACTTCCTTTTTTTTTCTTCGAGTCTCCCATATTGAACGATTGACTGATTTTCAAGTCTCACTTTTACTTCCAACGGTACGCCACCCATCTGAATCTCTATAGGAGTCCACCGTACTTCCGTCGTTTTTAGGAGCGATCCCGACTCAGACATTGGAAGCTCTCAATTAGAGAAGGACGGAACGATCACCGAAGGCGATGAGGTGAGTGTTCATCTCCCTGCTCCTCCCCTGACTTCGGTCATCTATAAACACACCGTTTACCCTTTTTCCGAGTGTCTTACAACTGATTTTCTTTGTGGGGCTCCAGTCTAGGATCGAAGACGACGATCGAGGACCATTGCCAAGCACTCCTTCCAGCTGTGACACGGTATTTACATCCGAGAAACTTCAAAAAGGGGAGGGGGAACCGTTGAGCACAGACTCTATTAATTGACTAGGGCGGAGATAATTCCAAGGTTGAAAATTCACTCTTCCATGTAATACTATATGTATATCCCTCCTCCTGTAGTATAAAAGTCATGCACACCTTTTCACTAATACACAGATGCAAAAAGGACTTGGACTTTTTACTACCCATGATCCAAAAAAAACTGGTCGATTTCTCGATAATTAACTATATTTTATAGAAATTCGGCGGGTCCGGCGGTCGAGTAATCTCTACCATCGAAAGCGAAAAAGGATCAGGATATCTCTTTCCTAACCTCCGCTAGAACCATATGCATATCTTTACACAAACCCATCAATCTTTTCCATCCATCCATCGAGTACCCGCACTGTGCTGGGTACCTACTGCTTGGATCCCAATTTAATGAAACAACCCTCCAAAGTTATGCTCACGTCTGCGTAGCTAAGTGGCATAGCGTGGGATTGCAATTCTATCGCCTTGTCTGAAAAGTAGAATCAATCCTGAGGTCGCGTGTTCGATCCACGCCGCAGACTTCTCAGCCTTCCTTTCCTTTTTTTAGAAACGAGATATCATTCCACTTACGGTTCTTACTCAGCCCAGATCCAATATGTGAACATCTCGGGTTTGATCGTGGTGATGTCCGACTCAACCCTCCCCGGGTTGATATCTAAGCTTCACTGTGGTCGAACCTGCACGGCACGCATGGATGCCTTGCGTGTTGCGTGCAACCCGGCCGTATCCTTATAGGGTCCCTGTTGCCGGTTTCTCCTCCTCCTCCTCCTACTGCTTGGATCCCAATTTAATGAAACAACCCTCCAAAGTTATGCTCATGTCTGCGTAGCTAAGTGGTATAGCGTGGGATTGCAATTCCATCGCCGTGCAAAAAGTAGAATCAATCCTGAGGTCGCGTGTTCGATCCACGCCGCAGACTTCTCAGCCTTCCTTTCCTTTTTTTAGAAACGAGATATCATTCCACTTTTCTTGTTAAGTAGTTGAACAAAGTCCGTCTATACACTCATATCATTAAAGCTCAGCACGGAGGCAGGCTCGTCGAAGTGTCCAAGAAGTAGTCCGTTTCTTCTAAACAGGTAGTCCAAAATCTAAAACCACAGTACTCAACAAAACACGAATTAAAAGCATTCAGGACAAATACTAATATTTTGCACGATACAAGAGGACACGAACACGTTCAGCAAATGCTCTTCAATCGTACATGAGAGAAAAAGAGCAAGGATAATCATACAAAAAAGGGGGGGACTCGGACAAGCAGCAACAATATTACTAGCATTGGCAAACAGAGAAAAGAAAAAAAAAAGTTCATGTTACAGTCCATCTTCAACAATCAAACCAACCCAACACTAAATCAAATCCACTCCTAGAAACACACAGTTTTATCCCCCGCCAAGCTATGCTTTCGCTTACACAAAAACTTGTCCAATCCAACTTTCGATTGACAACAAACAAAATTTAGCGGAAAGTGTCCCTACCCCCAGGTCCAGGTCGACTCGTCACGTCCCTCTCTTCACCTGGTCCATGAGCAGGTTCATCGAAATCCGCAAATGGGTTCTCCTTATCGTCTACTCCGTACCCGACATTTCCGTCCGCTCCTGAAAACCCAGGAGGCTTACCACCAGTTCCCACATCGTAGCCTTGGTGGCCAGGAGGAGGTCCAGGGGGAGGAGCGTAGCCACCGTAAGGAGGTTGTCCGTAAGGCGGTTGACCATTGGGAGGCGGTCCGTATTGGTAACCGAGAGGAGGAACAGAACCATCGTAGGGAGGGTTGTAGTGTTGGGGGTAACCTGGTCCCATGCGGTTTTGAGGAGCACGAGTAACATTGGCTATACTCGTAGGGTCGAGAAGTTGACGGTAGTACGCGAAAGCGGTGACAGTGAAGAAAGAGGAGATGACTAAGGGTTGAACTGATTAGCGGTATGGAATGAGGGTTGAGAAGACCAGGACATACAGATGAGGATTAAGAGACCAACAATGTCTGCCCACGAGTCGTGGCTCCACGCGTCATTGCACCCTGCAAGTCAAAGTTAGTGTTTCAACAAATCGTATTTACATGGTCGAATACTTGCATTCATTCGCCTCTGACGCAGTTATAGTGCCAGACCGTCTAGGACCAAAGAAACCGAAAGGGTACTCGACAAAGCCTTCTCCAGTCAAACTTCGTGTGCAGATGCCAATGATATCACTCTAAAGTAGGATGAGTAAGGGCTAGGCTGCTAATTTATATGAAACACACCTTCATAGTAAAGTGGACAATAATTTCGAATATCCCACCTCCGATAACAATGAGAGTTGTAGCAGCGGAAAGAAACGTGTAAATGCGGACTAGCGGAGTTCGTTGCTATAAAGGGAATTGGAATTAATCCAATTAGAATGAACAGCTTTTACGCACCGACCACGCAGCAAATACACCAAATGCCTTTGAAACAAAGATTAGGAAAACCCATCAAAGCGATGCGTTGAGAACATACCTCGAAGAGACAGACAGTTATATAAAGGACACCCAAAACAATGGCGATTACTGCCAACTTAGAGAATCCCTCTGTTACGAAAGGGCAATTAATCGGGCTAGTGTCAACTAGAGGGTAATCCAAGACCTACCACTACGTTCAATGCCAATACTTCGGAAACTACCAATCTACGGAATCCCAAGTCAAGATCTCCAACAACGATACAGGAAATATCGCGCAAACTCACGGCACTGAATTAAAACAATGGTAGGTGAGAAGATAGAAACTCGCAAGTTAAGGAATGCATGCTTACGCGAATAGTGTCCATAGGAAAGCAAGGAAAGCAACTGCATACTTCATTAGAGAGGCATGACACAAGAAGACCATAGAGAACTCACAAGTAATCACAACGGGTCGTATGTTCCTGCCATAGACTCGACCAACAAAGGCATAACGCGAAGGTGCACCTGAAAAGGTCGAAGGAATTGGATTATTGTGGTGAGATTCAGCATTTGTGGAAGCACTTGTTGAATACTTGCCTATAAAGAAAGAGTGTCAATAGATGCGGTTAAAATCATCGTGCGGTTGCCACAGCCTCTCTGGTAAGAGGGTTAAAGATAAGAGAAACAGACCTTGAGGAGGTGGCCGTGAGTTCATTATAGTAGCTTGCTACTTGGTGATAGAGAGAAATACAAAATTGGGGGATACTAGTAGAATAGAAGGTATAGCGTGAAGGAGGGAGAACGGGAAGGTCGTGGAGTGAAGTAGAAATATGAGTGTCGCTGCGCCAGGAGGACGGATGAGTACTGCCACATTATTTGGATGTGTTTGTGTCTCTCCGCATTCGTCATTGTGTTTCGGCAAAGCCGGTCATGAACCGGCGTCTCGGTCTTTATCCTCTTCCAACTCACGGTCTTTTCTTAACTGTGCAAAGCTGTGGCCTCGTGTGGGCTATGTCCAACCTTGTAAGATGACAAGACCTATAACCGAAATATTCTCGAGGACACTGGCAATGACAAGTATTTTTTTCCCTCTGGATGAGGTGGCAACCACAGCTTTGGAGATCCTCAACTCTCAAGCGCGGCCGTTACCAGGACGCCCTTCTATTTTGGGCAGTATAGCTTGGACGATGTGCTGGCGAAGAGACAGCATAAATAGTTGAACTTCAAGTGGTTTTGACCCTCTCACCGGTACTGGTTACTGTGTAAACTTTTATCTTGCTATACTGCTTCATCTTGACGATGGTAGTCCGTCCTCCTCCCCTTCAACTTCGAGGTAAGTCTGTTTGTTCAATAATCAATCCATTCATCGCCATTAGCATTCTTCCCTCATAATGGTACAATGATTGGATCCGATTGAAATCTGACCTATATTTACCTCATTTCCCCTAGACGATAACACGAGATACGGGCGCAGACGTTAGTTTTTCATCAATAGTCCTACTCAATTCGTAGAGTATTTTTTTCAGTAGAAATCCTCTCGACTCGCTTATTATCGGTTATCATCGGATTCATCCAAAAAAGATTGTTCGACCGAAGACCGCATGGCGCCTCGAGGTTTCGGAGTCTGAAAGTGAGATGTTCGGCGGGATTATCCAACAACGCAACGAGTGTACCATGGCACGACAGCACAGGAGGGCACGACGACCGTTGTGCTATTGAGGTTGTATTGAGTATGGTTATATGGCGTGTATATGTAGGGAGCGTCTTCACCGTTCATAGCAGTGAGCTAAATATCCACACCATTTTTGCTCATTTTTTCTTGCTACCGGCATATTTTCGGCATTGTGATAACTATCTGAAAATCGGCCAGGTACCAAGTTTGCGGTTTTTTGCGGATCACTGGTTGTCATATACTAAGCGAGACTATGCGAACGCCAGATATTTCTACTGAAAAAAATACTCTACGAATTGAGTAGGACTAATAACGCAAAATGATTGACGTTTGGCATTAATAATATCTCCCTGCAGTAGTGAAGTCTCGACCGTCCTCAGACTCACCCTCCGTTTTTTCACGATTGTATGATTCGAGCTGGCGTACGCTCGTTATCATAGGTACCACTTCTTTCGCTTTATCATTTACTTCTTACTAAGACAGAACACTTGCATGTTAGTGGCGACCATCAACGCCATTAGATATCTTTGTTCGTGAGTGCTATCTTTGTCTCCGTACATTCGTATCATTCGTTCTAAATTTATCTCAATTTTTTTGTTCCCAGAGTGTTGGTTATGGTATGAATGATTCTCAATTATACAAAGCCGTGGCTCACTGAAACTATCTCACACCAGTCAGAGCTTTGGAAAGAGCTAGACATTGACGAAGCTTCCTGTAAGTATTTCCTTCGAATGTCTTGATAATAACTTGGTAAAACTGAACTCATACACCTCTAGTACGCTCGAGGAAACTAAGAGGTATCATCCTAGCACTAGGAACTATGTATTTCTTTACAGGAATGATCGAAATATTCGGTGGAGTGAGCGCTATCACGGTGAATACACTTCTTGCATTGATCCATTTACCTCCAACCATCAACTCACATCAAACCATCTTTCATTTTTACTTAGCGCCGTCTCAAATCTATCCGACTTTACACACATTTAACAGCTATCTCTGCCATTTTGGTGACATCCGCAGGGATCCTTGTCGCAGTGACCCATTTTACATTTGCTGTACGTATCGGTGTTTATTGACCGTCCACAACTCTGCCCTCAAGGGTTATTCGGGGAATTCTAACTGTTGTATATACGTACAGGACGAGATAATCAAACACTGCATGTCTCAAGCCAAGACAAATAACGATGGAATCAAGCTTATTTTCGTACGTGTCATATCTCTCATATCTCTGTTTTATAATCATCGTTCTCATCTCAATGTCATCTTCGTATTTTTTTGAAAACAGAGATCAACAATCTCGGCTGAAACCCAATCCGCCATCGAATCTGAATGTCTTGACAAATGGTCCGTTCAATCCTCTACCCAAATCCTCGGTGTCTTCCTATTCTACCTCTTCCCATCAACGATCTATACCATCGTTGTATACACATACTACCGACAATGTATCGATCCTCTCCACGCTGCATCTCTATACTCCCAAACTCTCACCCTTGGCGGAAGACATCCCTACGCTCGATTACCAAACGATCCTCCAACAGCGTATTCCGCTAGACTCCTTCAACATCTTTCCGCCACAGTCCCGGTATTTGGACATTATCGAAACGGAATGTGTGCACGACACAGACCAGATGGGAGTCTTATAATCTCAAAGAATTCGAAAGACAAAGGAGAAAAGTATCAAAGCGAAGGTAATCTAAAGAACACTCATGTTCATTGTCAACACCACCACCGTCCATCTGGAAGTTCTCGTTCTGCTTCACCACAACGTTCAGATCAAGGATCGGCATCATCAGCATCAGCATCGAAACGTTGGACATCTAACAGACGGGCCATGTCAAGAATCCAATTACAGAGAACTAGGAGTGACAGGAGTGATACGAGCTTGGTGACAGTCTCCCCGGGTCCCCCGAGTTATAGTGGTGTCGTTTATGATACTACGTATAACTTGGCTGATTATGATATTCCTCCTGAGAAGTTGTCCCATAGTGCTGATGCTGAAGGGAAGTTTATCAATTGAGGAGTTTTTTGAGAGAGAGATTTGTTGGATGCTTTGGGTGGCGTTCGTTGGAGAACCTTAGAAGAACTTGGATTGTAATTTGTGTACTGTAACAGAGGTTTCTTTATTCTGTACGATTTTTTGAAGTATTGGGGCTTCGAGTTTCAATATTCAATGAGCTATCCGGGGTATGACTTACCTCAAGAGCTACTCAAGCCAGTCATTCGCGGGAAGAGCCCTAACGACTTTGATCGACTGTTACAGAAGCGGCGGCTGGTTCGAGTCTAAGCATCAGCTGTGACTGGCTCTTTGCCTGTAGTCTACATAGTCCTTAAAATATATATGTACATACCTCTTGTTAGTTTATGTATAATGTGCCCTCAACCCAGATTGAAGTCTATTGTCGTCTAAACAAAAGTCCTAGATCTAAACAGGTCCTGGCAGGATCACATCGGTGATGGACTCCGGCAAAAATTTTCTTGTAAGGAATTCCTTACACCGTTCAGTGTTTACTCTCCGGCCTCGTAATTTCTGTCAGCTCCATGTCTCATTTTACTTGTATTTCGAGCACCATTCTTCTTCACCACTTACAGTAGCGGCCGTTGAAAATCCACACCCCAAAAAAGAAAATATATTACGCGCACCTTGTTTCGCTCATTAACATGTTTAGGCTCGTCCCCAGTTGGTCCCAGCCATTTCCCTTGACCAGTCAGCCGATTACATAAGGCTTCCTTGCCTAGCATTTTTCGATCTCCGAATTACCAAAAGAGAAAATGCGTGTGGAACGGCAACCAAACGGCACTGACCACGCGAGTCTACAACATGTTGAACAAAAATTTTCCTGTCTGCATTATGAAGCAAATACATTTTTGCCTTATATACTTACTGCCAAGAAGACCTTCCAGCAGGAAGTCGGTGGTCCGTGCAGCATTAGGACCATGTTTTGTTTGTTGGGGTGCGGATTTTCAACGGCCGCTACTGTATCTTATTTTTCACTTGGTATTCTTATTTAATACATGTACTCTACCTGTGAAAAAATTGGAGAGCGCCGAAGACGTTGAAAGCTGTGGTTTTTCGATTCCCTGTCACTTTCATTTCCCTGTCCACCATAAACAAAAAACTGGACGCAGGACTTGACCGAGTAGCGGGCTCTGTCGCGGGCCAGTGGCGCCTCAAACGCTTAATTGATCCAGGCAATAAATAAGATTATTAGAACAAAAGTGTCAGTATTTGAACAACCCTTACAAACAACATTTCATCCAGATACTTATTGGTAGCTTTATCTCGAGTCATATTCAGGCGGATCCACATATCTTCCCATGGCCATCTCTCTTGTCAGCGCATCAACGCGTGCTAGCATTTCCCTCAATTGACCCTGCGTCACAAGACTCTGGTCTGAACTCCTGGTATTTCCACTCTGAGATTCCATATTCTGCAAGGTCTCTTCCAATCCCTCTCTTTGCCAATGCAGTTGAGCGTGCTGTGGCGGACTAGGTGTCCCAGATTGTGCTAATGGGAGTGATGGTATTTGAAGGGATAGTGTATCCTTTCTCGGTGATGGGTGTGTTGGGTATTGGAATAAAAAAGGTTCAGCGACTAAAGAGATTAATCAAAGTTAGAACTTCGTTGATATGCAGGCAACTGTTGAGCAATTTCAAATGACTAACCTAGGTCAGATGTTGTTTGTGTGCTAGTGATTGAAGGTGCCATAAATCTCCGCTGATCAAGCTGGCGAGCCCGCTGCTTCTTTTTATATAGCAACCAAATACTTAGAGCTATCAAGCTTAGGAGTGCTACTCCTCCTCCTACACTCCCAGCAATTATACCTGTGTTGGACCTAGTAGATCCAGCAGGAGGACTAGCAGGAGGATCAGGGGATGGTGTGGAGTCGTTACTTAAATTAATGGGAGAAAAGGTGGGTTTGTCCTTCAGGGTAGGAAAAGAAGGCTTGTAGGTCAAATAGTCAATGATAACAGAGGCATTCCCTGATACATCGTCAACAGTCATGATGAGTGTGTGGTTTCCCTCAGCAAGCGTATTGTTCTGGAAATAGGGGAAATGTGGCAAGCCACCTCCTCCAACCAATACTATCTCATTGGTGAATACTTTTGATTGTGAGTATCCATCAAGTGTGAAATTGAGTTTCAGATGAAAATCATCATTGACGCCAGGAACTCCATTTGTGCGATTTTGTGGTGCAATGCCAGCAACCAAGATTGAAGTTCCTAAAAATGTGGAGATGTGAGTTTTACAGATCTGTGTATGCTCAATTTTTGGAGTCACCTTGGAATTGGAAGATAAAATAATCGCCCACTTTGTCGCTTTCATGTGTACCATTTCCATGAGGTCTTGCATCAGCTGTAAAGGATGGAATGAAAGGCCACACCATCGGCAGTGTATAATTCCTTTTTTCCTCCCAATTACCCCCCCACTGAATTTCTGTGTTTGAGTCATCTACAATGATTGTTTGATCATGCAAGTCCTCGAATTCCGCAACACCCGCAACAGCATAGTCAAAAAGCCAATATTGTCCAAATTGCACGATCAACTTCGAGTCATTGGTCCAATTATAAAAAACGCCTCCAGATCTGTTTTCAAGTTGTTCTTCCCCAGTAGGATTGCCGGGATCCACTGGTACGAAGGTCGCATTAAAATTTCCGGGTGTTGTGAAGCCGTAAAGTTCCATGAAAGTCCCTTGATGTCACAGTAACTAAGTATTAGTACAAAGGATCAAGTCACTCTAGAGTACTGGTTCGCTTGCCTGTCTCCAACGAAAGCTGCAACAGACAGCTTGTGTTCACCGACAGCATTATTGTGTTGTTGAATGCAGGCCCGTCAAATTTTGACTTTGCATCGTTTTGAAAATCGCAGCTTCCATTTAAGGCACGTGCGTTGAAGAAATTATCATCGAGGACGCGTGTCACAATGTTAGACATTGCAAACTTTGGGATGGTGGAGGCAACTTGATTACACAAATTTGAGGTTTTGAAATAAGTACTGGCCTTCTTCCATATCAAAAAAAGATCAATCGAATTAGCAACCATCACCAGCTCTACTGATCGGCCCATCTTGTACTCTATTACTGAAGATGGTAGTCTCCCGTAGGCAGACCGTCGAATACATGACGATCCATATCATGGATGTATGTATATAGAGTCTGCTAGAATGTGTGCGACTTTTACTGGCTGGCCACTTATTCAAAGTCATGATTCAAACCCCACCACATGTCTAGCGCACCAGCAGACTACTCAGAGTAGTGTACTCTTCAATGGTACCTCCCGTCAAATGAAGGTTGGCAAGCGCTTGAAACGATCGAAACGTGATCCTCAATGGACAAGTGGCTTACACAGTTCCCAGCAAGACTCAATCCGGATTATCCTTGACAACAAGATCTCTTCGCAATTACCGCCATTGGCAACAGTAAATCTGCTCTAAGTATTCGCTGTTCCCATTCTTGTGCATCTCGAAATCTCAGAGACTCTATACCCTGAGTTTCTAAGTCCTATACAAGAAACCCGTTGGTTTGGTTGTAGGACTCGCAAATAATACTATTGTACGATACATCCTCAACTGTCCATCTTCAAGGCTTAAAGTTCGTGCAGTCAATTCAGCATAAAGTTTGGTGGTGTTATCGAACTGGGAAGAGAAAAACAGGGTTGTAAAGGAGGACTAGACACAGCTGCCTGTCGGAGAAGTGTGCAGGGCTGCAGGGCAGGAGCTGAATGTATTTGAAGTAAGGGAGGAGGAATGTAAGCAGTGGTGGTTGGTGTCCGTTCTCTTCTCTTTTGCAGAGATGTACATAGTTCAGGGGGGGTATTTCGGGAGGTGACACTGGTCCAGAGGAATTGTCAGTAGTGTATGACGGTGCAATCAATGTTTAATGCGGGATTGAATAGACTTGAGAAGTGCCGGGTCTTCAGAGACGTTGTGGGACATGTTAAGAGAGAAAAACACGCTTTTTATTAAGAGTACGCGCTGCAGGTTGAACTTTAACAAAGCATAGCAAAAGATACAAATAAACAAAGAGCATGATGAGAATGGTAAATTGCACTTGAGATCAAAGACAAAGAAATGAAGGGGCAAGAGTTGGTGGAAGTTTGATTTTCATGAATTTCGCCGTGCCCTTTGAAGTACTGTTATAAATAGTTGTATGATATGAGTCACCAATCAGACATTGCTCGACCGATTGGAATGAAGAACTCGGATTGTAATTTGTGTACTATTACAGAGACTTATTATTCTGTATGAGCTTTTTGAAGTATCGGGGCTTCGAGTTTCAAAGAGGTTTTATCAACGTTTCGAAATTCAATCTGACTTATTTAGGCCCGTATGACTTACGGTCATTTACCTCAAGGTGTAGCTGTGACCAGCTCTTTGCCTGTAGTTTACATAGTCCTTGAATATTTCAGTTGTATGTACATACCTCTTCTGAGTTCAATAGTAACGCGCCTTCAACCCAAATCATTGTTGCCAGACCACATCGGTGATGGACTTGGGCGAAATTTAAATTAAAACACTGTCTCAGTCGGGACATGTGACCTTTCAGTGTATTACACCGGCCCTTCTGCGCCGCTCCGCTACCCACTAGCAGGCGCTTCTCCCTTTATCTGTGATCT